>JAZGTJ010007133.1:0-23479 GCA_036877575.1 Botia almorhae
AGAAAAAGTTTAGTTGTTCTTGTTATTAAGTGAATCTATTGTTCCTTAGCATTGCTGTTAAGATGACATCAACCCTAACCCCACAGCAAACAGAAACCGAACCAAACCATGGCTCCAAAACCGTGACCCGAACCGAATCGTGCCTTTGGTGTATCGTTACACCCCTACACATTACACTAAGATCAGATGCAAAACTGGACTACTGGTGAGTTCTTTATAAAACTTCAACATGACCAACTTATATCAATAAAAAGTATATCAGTACTTTTTATTGATATTAAGTTAACCATTCACAATGTTGGTTAACTTAATATCAATAAAAAGTACTGATATGTATTGTAACGTATTGGCCAACAACAGAAAGAACTATATGTGTTTTATCTGCCCATCTGTAATCTCACACAATAATCAATTAGTGCTTAGAATAAAACTCATCATAGAGCACACAACCACCAAATGAATCCTAATGCTCATTCCTCTTTAAAAGGGAGGGGGGGACTGATATGTCTTGGTATTGACTATGTCAGCCTTTCATATCTTGCAGTGTGATTTGGATCATGCCTATTCAGCAATACAACAGATTATGAATCAACCTGTAGGTTGTTATGAAGCACTTTACACAGTAATAATGAGCTTTCCATTGAACCAAGTGCAGTAGTGGATTTTGGATTAAGAGCCAATGTAGTAAAACTCTCATATTTGCCAAACATTTCTTCATTCACTCCTAGTTTGTTTTTGTCACACCTATAAATTGGTTTGCTTGTGGCAAAAATGGCTGACCGTACAGAAAAGCTACTATAACATCAATAGAACTCATGCTAAAACCTCTGTTTGTGTGTGTGTGTGTGTGTGTGTGTGTGTGGCAGTGTGTGTATAAAAGAGAGACAGAGAGTGAGAGAGAGACAGGGAGGAAGAGAGAGAGAGAGAGACAGGGAGGAAGAGAGAGAGAGAGAGAGAGAGAGAGACAGACAGGGAGGAAGAGAGAGAGACAGAGAGAGAGAGACAGAGAGAGAGAGAGAGAGAGAATTGACTGAGAAACACTGAGTTACAACAAATTGCATGGCAAGGAATAATTTGGACAACAAGGTGACTGAAACATGGCAAACATTGTAACAGGTAAATTAATCATCAAACCAGATTCTAAGTCTTCCAAAGCTTACCTTCATTGGGGAGATATGTGCGTGTGCCACATAGCCATGGACATTCTCAATCTGGGAGAGGTTTTTCTCGGCCACCTGGACCAGCTCTGGCCCGGGAGCCTCATCAGTGAGTTGAGATGAGCTCTGCTCTTGTGGGGACCCTGTGTCTTCATCATGCTGCCTGTACTTCTGCAGAGAACAACAGACATGTCTGATGAGCTCAAAATTGGTATTAATTTTACAGTCATAAAAGATGTCAGCCAGTCCGTCAGAAATTTTACTTTCATTAAAAAAAGTCTCGATTTTACAAGCATGTAGGTCTTTATATAACAACACGGCAATGTACAACTGAGATGGAGTTTTGTATTAGGGAATGGCAGATACTGTAATCCTTAAAATTATGGCAATCTTTGACTAAAGGTGCAGGGAAACTTGACTTGACTTGACTGACTGGAGTGCAGAGAAACTGTCAACAATCTTGTGCTTCCCTCTGTCTCACTGTTACTGACAGAAAATTATGCAGAGCAGCAGGGATATAACAGAGCATTACTACTGCAACTTGTATAAATGTTGTAAACATTAGATCATCTGCTGAACTGTTAAACAGGTGAAGTTTTAAAAACAAAATACAATGATAAAGGAGATGTCCTTAACAAGGACTGAAAGCTGGTTAAACAATTGTTAATCAAAAAATGCAGCAATAAAATGTGTATTGCTAACATAAATGGGATGGACGAAAACATCATATGTTTTATGCACAAGACTCAGTAAATGATTACAGAATTTTTCATTTTTGATCCCAACAGTGACATACAATTATTGTAGGTCACTGTTGGGATGACATGTTTTGATTCTGGCTGAATACAACAGGCGTAACCCACAAAGAAGAAAACTCAAGCCCTTCCCTTAACTTCCCTGAAGAAAACTTCAAGTCCTGTGTATTCTCACGGGGTGAATTCTCTGGATGAATGGCTTCCTCTTCCTCTGTAATACTGTGGTATATGCTTACACAGAAAGGTAACTGATGAGTCGTTTCCACACAGGCGGAGGATGGCCACAGTTGCCATGGCAACAGGTTTATCAGATACTGACTACTTCTCACTGTAGGTAAAGCCTGTGATTCAACCGGTCTTATTTAAAGCTGACACCAGGCTTACTGGCCCGGTTGACTCACCCAGCTGTATATGCATTTGCATGATATATAATCAGTGGGCAGATTCACATTTGCTTGGTAAAATGCATCTGTACTGTTTTAGTAATGCCATACACCTCTTACACAACAGATAATACAGACTCTTCATCAGCTTGTTATGATCAGCTCTTTTTAACACAATCACCTAAACAGTCCTATAAGAACTAATTGTATATTACGGCATACATTGCATAAACATCACTAAAGGCTCTTTCACATCAAGAACTATAACGCTAACAGAAAAGTAAAAAAAAAATGTTCTCCATTTAAGAGAATAGCAGCCCACACCACAACTATTACGATACAGAGGAAAGATACAGTTGGGATCAATCTGAGCAATTTTTTTCTGGCTTATATGCACGTAAACACTGACAAATAATCAAAGGCAATTCGAATCTAAAGGGCTTCAGTGCATAAACCTAAAATCAACCTCCTGGTATTGTCCATTGGTGTGGATGCTAATTTGCTTACTGTTAAAGTTATTTTTATAGTTTGTGTTTTTGGTGTAAACAGGCCTTAACTCCTTCAAATACAAGTATTCATTTCAAGAAAAAATCAGTTTTGTCCATTTTTTACACCAGATACATATTTAAAACCAGACCATTGTGCATTAAATTAAAATATGTTAATCTAATTGTATTAAGTTCTGTAAATCCATTTAAATATAATAATTACATGGCAACTAATTAATTAAATGAGAAAATTACAATACATTACGTCGTAGCATATACACTGAATCTACATTACAAAAATTAGCTTTAGAATTATATTATTGATACTTTCGTATCAATAAATACTGTATAATCCTCCCAGTGTCTACGGGCCACAGCAATCTATTCGACTGAGACAATCTGTCACAAGGACACATTCTTCCTTTTGTCCCTGTTGTTTTTTTAATTGTTGGTCCAAGTACACATGCAGACAAACATCACAAACAGCATTAAGATGCTGTGTCAAGTAAAAATAGTTCAGCTTGTCAGGAGACATGTCCTGAGATCTGATTTGGTTGTGCGAGGAACCCACAATCGTGTCTGGTGTGAACGGCTTTGTGTAGCCTGCGTAGTTTGGTAAGACTACACACTTGAACTGATGGTATATAACGATGGTAAGAAAATTCCTCATTATGGCATTGACATACAAGTCAGAGGCCACAAATAATTCAGTTTTCAATGCATTATTTTATTCTGAATTAATCACAATGCATTATTTTATTCTGAACGTGTTACAGGGACAGCTGTAATAACACAACACAATTGTTATTAATAATGATCATAGAAATTAAAGTAAGCTGCAACAGTTATCTAGGGTATGGCCTGCTCTTTAATATGATTTTTAATAAAGTGCTATGGATACTAGTAAAATGCTATAGGAATGGGGTATGTTGTATGCCACATGACCCAACCAGAAAATTTGTCTTATTGTATCTGCTTATTTATGGATTTTTGGGGTAATCAGCTAACCTAGCTAGTTGTTTTAATTTTTGCTAATTTGTTCTCTTTTAACTTGTGAATGTCAGTGGGATACTGTATACGCAATGGTCATCTTATTCTGCGCATCTTTGGTGGCTCCTTTGAAAGCATCTTGAGTAAAGCAGATAAGTTTTGAAGCAAATATTAAAGACCTGGACCGGATGCAATGAGACCTGTTTTGTATAAAGCCTTTTGTAAATCTGTGATCTGTGATATACACTTGGAGAATACAATGAGAATACTACAATAAGACCTATATAGCTATAAATCAGCTTGTTGGATACAGACAATTACTGACAACAGCATACTAAGCCATTTGAGGCATTGGTCACTGACTACTGAAACAGGGAGCTTATTGATTTAATAATCCACCAGGTGTAAACTGTGATTCAGATTGCTAAAAACAGATTTCTTTAACAAGATTTATGTTATGAAATATACACCTAGTACAGAAGATAACTAGCACAAAGGATACTTAGTTTAGAAAATAGCTATCAAAGCTAGAAATAGTTGGTGGCTAAAGCTAATACTTAGGGTTAGGTATAAAAACAAACCTATAACCACAATACAAGCAAAATAAACAAACATAATAGGAATAACAAACTAAAACAGAACTACAGATCTTGCTATACTAAATGTAACTGGTTTATAAAAAAGGCAAGCAAGAGAAATGATATACAACCACTTTTTTAACTTATAAACATTTTGTAACTTGTGTTACATGCTTTTTTCTTTTCCTAACAATACTGCCGTGTTAAGCAATTCTCCCTGTACATCCATAAATGGTCACAGTAGTACAGAATTCCTCTCATTAAGATGGATTTGTAGGTGTTTGGTGTGTACAACAGGTGGGAGGAAGCACATGACAGAAAAGGAGAACTCACAGTCTTCCCTCATGAGCACACAAAGAGGATCTCCTGGCAACCACAACCACTCGCTATTGAGTCATGTGTCTCAGTGGCTGAGGTAGGCAGTGCACTATTCAATCTGAGGCTTTACTGGGACACACCTGATACTCCAATACTGTAATCCCAATAAACCTTTCCACAGGCCAATAGCCTCCATCTTCGCATGCTATCCCAACCTCAACATCCTAAAATAAGCCCACACAAAGCAGTAATCTGTCTTTTGTTTTTTAGCTAGATAAAATTTCTAAAAAAGCCCATATGTGTTTATTTAATTAGCTGAAACATCAAAACGTATAAACGATCGCCATAAAAAAGACCAAATGCTTAAAACAGCCAAAAAGTGATGTAAAACTTAAAAAAATTTTCTCCCCCACAAAAAACGGTGTTTTCTCATTTTCTGAAGTGGTGCTTGTCGGTGTAAGCCCCTGCTGTGTCACAAGGGTGTTATGGGCATCTGCCAGGGTGTTGATATAAGGTTGCATAAGATGTTCTGAGTTGTTGAGCAGCCAGTCCTCACAGGTTTTAACTGTGTGTCAGCTCTCTAGTTCAGTACAGTCAGTACAAGGCATTGGTCACTGACTACTGAAACAGGGAGCTTATTGATTTAATAATCCACCAGGTGTAAACTGTGATTCAGATTGCTAAAAACAGATTTCTTTAACAGGATTTATGTTACGAAATAAACACAGAATATAGTACAGAAGATAACTAGCACAAAGGATACTTAGTTTAGAAAATAGCTATCATAGCTAGAAATAGTTGGTGGCTAAAGCTAATACTTAGGGTTAGGTATAAGAACAAACCTATAACCACAATACAAGCAAAAATACAAAAAACCTAATAGGGATAACAAACTAAAACAGAACTACAGATCTTGCTATACTAAATGTAACTGGTTCACAAAAAAAGGCAAGCAAGAGAAATGATATACAACCACTTTTTTAACTAATAAACATTTTGTAACTTGTGTTACATGCTAACCCTTTGCCTCCAGAAATGTACTAGTAACTAAAGCATAACTGAAATGTATGAAGGATTGTGTAACTGACAAATGCAAATGCAAAACACATCAAAATATCTATATAAAACAGGTATCTGTTCTAAAAATAAATGCTAGTAACAAGATATAAGAATAAATAAGTAACTAAATAAGAACAAGTTTTTCCACTAAACACGTTTACTTTTTAAAATCAAAATGAGTTCTTTACATTTACAGCAAGCATCTTTCATCACTTATCAGTTAGTAATCTCTGTAAAATGTTAGGAGTTACTGTCAGAATTAGTTTACATGTTTCTCTAAATGTTTTCTCCAAGAACACTGGCAACATCCCACTCACTAGAACATAAGATCATCCTTTAGGATTAGGATAAAGAAATCCAGTAAACAGACTTCTCTCATCTATTATATAGGGAGGATTCCAGTGTCAATGATGAAACAATTAGAGAGTAGATATGATTGATTTTGAACCTTTAAACCAAGTGATATTTCACAACATAAGATGTCTGTCTTTTTCCTACAGAAGAGAATTAGCAATTAAAAAAATACCACTATAAACATTAACCGGAAGCGGAGTAAACATTCAAGTTAGAACACTACATTTATTGCAACAATCCCATAATGCACCCAATTCCGATTTCAGCCCTAATGTATTTAGTGACAAGTGTGGATGTAGAGTCATGCTGTTAAACAGTGTGCCCGTATGGTAATGTTTTAAAGTGATGCTACTACATTGGCCGTAACTAAATCTTGGCACAAGCCGTTGGTGGCAGTGCTGAAAGAGAATCATTTGGAAATGATTCTAACAACAAAATCTGGGGTGACATGACATGCCATTTGGGCAATCATCCCATCTGTGTGATCAGATGCTAAACCTGTGCTGTCAATCTGACAGTCCGGAGAGCAGCATGCAGCATAAGCCACTCCGCTCAGCCATTACTCCTTCATATGCTGATCGGCCTGTCATAAAGAAAATGACACTGACACACTGAGAACTGAGAAAATGCAGCTAGTGGGTTTTTTATTCATATGTGCTATCTCCATAAGTCGGAGATAGCAGACATCTGTTCAATCAAATGAACCCTCTTAAAATGCTGGTAAACAGCACAAGGACAATTTTGTGAGCAACTGACCAGAGAAGCTGCACTCAAAAGAAAAATGAAAGTACTAATGAGAAGTACACACAGGGTACAAAAATCATTTTTCACCAGACACATCAATGGTGGGTGAATTGAGAAAATTTGTTTTTTTAATCGAAATGTAATGTAATAATTATTTACCATGACACTTTTCTCATGGAATTATTTCGTAATTTTTCTTTGCATATGACTGACTAACAGTGCTGTATATGTTCTCACTGTAACACGGTACCTGCCACAAAACCGGTAAAACGGTACCTGCCACAAAATTTAAAAAAACACAAATTTTGTTTATTTAATTCACTTGCCAAAACCAATTTTTATTCATTTGGTGTCTGGTGAGTGTTACTTTTGGAACCTGAGTGCATGTGTTTCTTCTGGGTAAACTACTGTTAAATCGATGGATCATGGCAGAGGAAAAGAAGGTGAAAAAAACAGGGAGGCAAACAAAACTATCATAAACTCCCATCTTTCTTAAGAATCCAAAAATAGATGCTGTATATCAGCCAGCGTGTTCTGGAACAAAGGACAATTGACTAAGAAATTAGTATTTACGCAAGCAGCAGTTTAGCATCCAGCACAGGCTCTCTCATACATCACTGTCACACTGCTGTTTCCCCCTCCAGTTTAATCACACGAATGCTTCGACTTAAACCGTTTTTTATTACAATTCATCTAAAATAGACACTGCTTACAAATTAACTAAAACAATCTGTCCACACCTGAGCTAACTGAATATGTACAAGCATTTAAATCCTGTGAGTGGCAACAATTTCCTCACAGGTTCCTCACAGGTTTATCTGATCTTTTCATATAGCTCACATATTACAGTTATCTCATACATAAGCTTCTGCAAGTTTTCATAATATAATTAATTACATTTTAGAGAAAAAAAATCAATCAATCAAACCACCAGATTTGATTGTTTTAAACTTTTCTAAACAATTTTGCCACAGTCAGCTAAACTTTTGTATGACAATTTTCATAGTACCTGGTAATCATAGCTCACAATGATCTTGTAGTATTTCGGGTTTGCGCTGGAAGATAAAAACATGGCTGATAGAATTCACTCACTGAGATCACCAGCAAATTAACAATGGATTCTAAATGAACGTCAATCCCGACAGAGCAGATGACATGTAATCCTATGGGCTGTGTATTAAGGATTTGAAAGGTTAATGCCATCGTCCGAAACAGCAATCATGCCAGAAGCCAAAGAGCACTGGTTAAATACTGCCACATTTTACGCTTCTAGTTCTAGTAAGTGATTATGTAATCGTTTAAATTAATAACAACATCATGAGCATGAAAAAGTGTAGTATCTGAGTCTCCTAAAAACGTTTCTACCATCATCAGCCATTTCAAAGCATTACTGATTTACAAAAGTCACCCTGCAAAGCCACAATTATGTTTAATAATTAGCTGTAATTTGGTTGGATAAGAGTTCTAATATTTCATACAACATCACTGGAATCTGTCACTCTTTTTATTACTCTATTTGTCTGTTAGTAGCATCCCAGACAGACTGCTTGTTGTAAGAGCAAAAACAATACTCTGACACATGTCTGACACAGGATCACACTTTTAATCATGTTGTTGTAGTGAATAACTGATGATATTTAGATCCACTCTTGCTAGTATGACAGTTAGTACACTTACATGCACTATAGGAGCTTTCACACCACTTGAATGTTTTCATAGTACCTAAAAAATATTAGTGGAAGTTCACGCTTTTTTGGTGTGTTCACACCGTAGGAACTGGGAACGATTTTGGTTTTAGCAACACCTTTTAGGGGAACTAAATTAGCTCCTACTTCTGGGTAGGGTCTAAAAAAGTCCTGCCATACATTTGGCATACAAAACACTGGCACCCAGCATTTTTTAAAAGCCATGTTAAAGCCATGTTAACACACAGTTTAAATTTATTTCATTATTAGTGTTATTAATAATGTGTTAGTATAAACATACGATTATAATGGCACAATACCTATTATGAAACTGTGCGTCGTCCTAAATCCAGTCAGGATCGTGCTGGTGAATTGTTTATGCCAAGTGTTCACAAATACAACATCCATTTGCACTTTTAGTCCACAAACATAATAAATTGGAGAAATATTGATAAATTCTCCATTGTTTACATCAGATTTTATATAAGATACTCATCTATCATTGTTCTTTTCCAACAAAGTATGTACACAACACAGTTTTACTTTTAAAACTGAGTGAAATGTGATATGCGTTAGGTTCTTAAAATAAGCCCATGCACACATTGTTCATATTTCACAACTTTGTTTTAGTCAAGTCTGTGTATCTGTATATACTATAATATACTACAGTACAGTACTGTGTCTTTCTGCCATGACCATTTGCTATTAGCACAACGTTATCAACCTAGCTACTGCATGTGTGAATTTACAAATGTAAATTGAAAATAAAAACATATTGATTGGGGCAGATTTCTGTTTGCCTGCATAAATGCTGCGGCCATTAACATGATGCTCTGCTATGAAGCATGTTCGCTGGCCATCAGTATTAATGATATCTGTGATCATTTCACAACAATTGTTACTACTTTTGTATGGAAAACACTTGTTATCGTCTTTGTAAATAGTTGTTTTTGGGGTTTTACTTACTCCTACTCTGATGGAAAATGTAATGTAACTAATAGTTCTCAAGGGATCACTCTGGTTCCTGGTTCCTATAATTTAGTTCCTAGAACTACCCGGTGCAAAAGCGGCTAATTATAATTGAACTACATGGGGTGTTTGCATAGTCTTGCTACAGTATTTTTTTGACTGCCAAAGAATGCATGACACAATGCTAAATAGAATATTCGATGGAATGAAATTCTGGGTCACATATAGTAGTTTAGTTTAAAAATTAAAACATGTAAAAAAACAGGTGAACCCAGTGACTGCATTGTCTGATCAGTGGGTCCTTCTGCTGTGTTAATACCAGAGCTAACACATTACTGTGACACACTTTCATTAATAACCCAGTGGCTTTACCCTGAGCTAACACAATGCATGCAATCTCCATCAGTGTAGAGAGAGAGAGGGATTACTGAGAAGCAGAGAGTGTTAACTACAGTCAGAGCAGAGATAAGCCAATGACTGATTAAAAGAGAAAGAGCTGTCAACTGGGGAAAGACATCACTGCACTGACAGCTATTGGTTTAGGGTACTCAAAGTGCCTTAATACCAGCAGCCAAACACTTCCAACTACTAAACATAGCTTACAGATCCCTGCTTTCGTCTACACAGGAGCTCTCCAAGACTCCTCTTATCTCATCAAGTTGATTATACGTGTGACTTGTAGCTCAGTCTCTCTTCCCTTTGCTTTCTCCAGCAGCTGGTTAGAATAAACTGTTGGCAGCAACTTTTAGGTACACCTGGAGGTACAAACCCTTCACAGCCTGTCCTCTACCTTTGAAACAAACCAGATCTGTGAAACAGAGCAGTAGATGAGCTCTGCCACCCACCTTGCATCCAAACATGAGGGAGATGGTGCTCTTCGTACAGGCCACTTTGCAGTGGCACAGCATGGGCGAGAAACAGTCCAACTTCTTGATGCTGGCCGACATTTTCTCGCCACTATGGCAGCTGAGCCGCTCTGCCATGGAGGAGCCGGAGAGTCGCCTCCTCGTGCGATACTTGCTCCTGCCTCTCCGGCCACCCCCTGCTCCACCATCTCCCCCCACACCTCCTCCTCCTCCAGCCCCTCCACTGCTGCTGCTGCCCGCTCTCACCATCCACCCTCATTCCTCGTCTCACTCCATCACGCCAGGGAAGGGACAGCCAGTCTGCTTCCTTCATCCAGCGAGTTGTCCACACTTCCCCCTCTTGTTCGCCACTGCTCTTCTGAGTGCCTTTCTGCTTCACTTGCTCACAATAAAAATAAAAAAAAATCACCTTTCTGTTCTCCTACTGGTTTTCCACACTCCCTCCTTTTCCTTCTTGATGAGCAATCTTACAGCTGTCTGTCAGAGTGGAGATGTTTACACAGAGGCACCGTTGGAGCCATACCGTGTGTGCGGGTAAACGTCATTTCCCAGTTAAAGCTTCTCCATCACTTCAGACGGACATCGAACAGTCGGCTTTTTTCCAAAAGAGAGATGTAGAACGCCACAGTGAGCACAACAAGCAGTGAGAAGTGAGAACAGCTAGAGAATAGGAGGAGAGATGAGAGGGGAAGGTGGGAGGGGAAGCTAAAGCTGTTGCAGCGCGTGGGGTTTGTCACATGGGCTCCGTCAAAGATGAGTTGGGTTGAGACCATCTCATTCTCAGCGTGGGTGCTCTACGTCATTCAATACATTGAGAGAGAGAAAAAATCCAAAGTGGCTACCGGTGAGAGAGGAACAGAAAACGAAGAAACTCAGGAACATAGCCATCTATGGAGGAGGAGCAATAATAGAGTGACTTCATGCACATTTACACAGAGAAAGAAAGGGGGAGGGCGAGCTCTGAAACTGGCCAATAGAACAACAGAATGTCACTGGCAGCTGACTGGACAGTCTGGCTGTGACCTTTTCAAAATTGTCATTTCTCAACCGAATCCATACAATATGAAGAAGGACATCTTGTGCTCATTTAAGTCAATTATACCTGTCATTTCCCATTTATAATGTGTAATAAGATGGCCGTAGAGGACTCTCACAGAACCAAGCACTCAGGTCACTGGGCAATAAAGCACAGTAACATGGGGGAGGGTCTTCAATGACAAAGATCTCTCCAATGACTTTGCTTCAGGAAATGTTTAAATCAGCAGTCAAGCTAAGAGGGATGTAGCAAAATACTGAAATCCACACTAATCTAATCCTTACCACTAATGAGATTCTCTTCGTACAGTCATCAGAACATGCGCATACATAGCGCTATATTCTGTCTACCCAGCAATCCAACAATAAAATCAACTGACAGTGAAATAAAACTGTAATGAGCTAAAACACAATCATGCCATCGTGTTTGCCACCACACAAAGTTCTTCCTTTTAGCTTGTCTACACATTACAAGGATCGAGTGTTGGGAAAATCTATGGTAGTAGTACTACTAACACCAATTACACCATTTTAAGTTACTTCGGTTGTCTGAGCGTCTCACTATTTAAGTGTGACTCAGATCCTACCATCCCCATTACACGTATGCGTCACTCGGCATGCACATGCAACTAATGCTGGCATGCATACGCAACTAATGCTGGCAAACCCAATTCACGGCTAGTGATCAGAACACTCGCGGGCTGTGTCATGCAGATGCGTACAACACATTTTCTTTGAATAGCACAAATTTTTATCATACTACTCAGTACTTACGAAGGCACTGTGAGTGACGAGCTAAAATAAGAAAGGACTTGAAGAGTCATGCTTTTATTTTTCATTATTAGCATAGTCCAAATTTCAGCCATTAAAAGTACTCATATTCACAGATCTCAACCACTGAGATGGGTGTAGATGGTATACATGACTGAGAGGCTTTCTGATGAGTTCAGATGAGTGGCTTAGTATGGTCTGGGGGTTTTGACAGCAAAAATGAACAGAGCTCCACTACTGCTAATGAGGGGAAGTGGACAGCACAGAGGAATTGATACAGCCTTGAATATTTGTTCATCTCATCTGTGGCTCCAGCCTATGACTCACTGATTTCTATTTAGAGTATTCCTTTAAGAGTACAATCTGTAACTGCTTTAAAAGGAAGCACCTGAACTGCTAGAATTAGCAGAGAGCGTAGGCGTGACTATTTTGAAAAGTGGGATTTATCTTTAAAATGTAGGATTATGACCATCACACTTTGCCAGCTGTGTTGGGTAATGCTGGCCAGACTGAACAATCATAATTTCAACTATAAATTCAAGTACAGTCTGTTCAGATATTTGTCTTGCGCAGATATTTTTTTCCAACAAAGGCTTCTAGAAAGTACATCTGGCTTTTTACTATGTTACAGATTGTTCTGACTGTTTGAGGGGGGTCTGCTTCATTACAAACAATTACAATACATCATTTCTTGGTTTTAGCCACTAATAAGCATGAAAACACTTCCTCTGAAACCCAATTTAGCAGTACTCTTATCTTGTAAAACAGTGGTCTTAATATTTACACTCAATTCAGACAACATTTATTTTTAATCTCTTAACTCTTTTTTGCTCAAATTCTTATTTTTAAGAGGTGAGTAATACATCACAAAACTAATCATGGACTTAATTGCACACCTCCGCCATCCATGGATGTCAGTCTGCACTAGATCTGCAGTGGTGGGCAGATAAGTGTGTCCACAAGACTGCCTGTGGGGAATGTGAAATAAAAGCACACAGCTCCACCTTGTGGACAAATCGATATAGCATGAGCCTAATGCCATTAAACTTACATATTTTCTCATACTGTTATATAACATGCACTAAGCATTTCTGAAATGATACAAAAAGATTCTGAACTACACATATTTAATTGAGTAAAAGTGGTGCTAAATTATTCTTTCATGTCAGCATACTTCCAGAAACACCAAGGAAGGTATGAACTGTACAACCATGCCCACCTTGCTGAACAATCTCCTGTGAATTAATTTTTATAGAATTATTTACACCTTCCATATGTAATGCCATATAAAGCCAGAAGAGGGAAGCAAATTAAATGAAAGTCTTATGGTAATGGTTTTCACAAAGCATCTGTGAGTGAATCTGAGAGAAGGGCAACTTTGCACTGGTCCTTGTGGAGGTGTCAGCATCAGCGCTGCAAAGATCACATAAGATGTCCTCCATACCCATCAACTCTCAAGATGCACGCAACAGCCCTCTGGTAAACATGGCAAAGGAAAACTTCCTTTTTCTTCAGTCCCATTAGGGCAACACCATATGTTGATTACTCAAAACATAATATGAACTCAGCAGGAATGATATCAGGAGGAGAAATGGTTTGCTCTGGGAGAAATAACAGAAGAGGGGTACATGTGTATTCAGATACATGTGTATTCAAGTAAACATTCAAAACAAAATTGTTCTCTAAAAAACTTAAATCATTCATAAGAGCATAATATCCTAAAGAATATGAGCGGGCAACACAATAATAGCAAGCCTGCAACAAACTCACCATACATCTAAACACTATTTATTTTAAGCCACCACAACTAGACTTAGATACTGTGCTGCTTTAACAAGACACTAAACACATACATGAGAAGCATGAGGACGTTTCTCCTTTGTGACAGCCACACCTCTGATTACATGACACTGTGTGTCTCCACTGGGACTGCTCATTATAAGCCTGGAATAGCCTCTTTATTTAACATTCTAAACATTTTATTTCTGGCTTGATGTATTGCATTTTCATTATCTTTACTACAAGTCAAATGCAAAACAATTTCTATAAAGCACTTAATCTGTACCATCTGAACTAAAGCAGTTTAGTTATAGAATACAACACTGCTCTTTGAGGACGGTCTGCTGCTTATTTGAATGTTTACTTCACCAGCCTTTATCTCAATACATAGAGCATTACTCCATCAGAGCTGACCAGCAGGCTGCTGGCCCCAAACTCAGTATTTTTAGATGAGGAGATATTGTGTTCCAGCCTGATGTCTCTGAGCCACCAAATGCATAATTCAGCAGAAAAGCAAACAGGAGGAAAAGAAGGCTTGCCTTCTTTATCGCCATGCATATAAATGGCATTAAAAACAGGGATTTGAGTCACATACTGTACGGCACCTTGCATTCGGATGGAAATCACATTGATGGTTGTTTAGAAGGCATTTATTTAAATGTATTAATGTTGCAAGAACCCTCAGGACATGATTTGCTTATGGGTTAAAAAAAAAGTACAAACTTTAAGGTACCATTTATTTTATGGTGTCTCAAAATCTATTACATATTTCTGAAGAATGAGTCTGGCAGATAACATGTAATTTATTTGAAGGAAGTGATTAAAGGAGACTGTAATGTCCTAAGGAGGAATGGTCTAGATCAGAGCCAATGAGTCATTCATTTGTGTGGATAATACGTAGAATGACATTTGATTTAGGCTATGCCATAGCGATTCTCACACAGCCCTACTAAACCGTATTTAAACTGCACAAACGCAAGCTTGACTGAGCTGAATTACTTGTGTTTGTTTAATCCCTCAGGCCAGGCTATGGCTAGTTTTTATTACAGTGCTCTTTGGCACTGCTGGGTTTAATAGGCCTGCAGACTTATTAAAAGCATGCACTGTAAACTCTGGCCCCGATTAAAACATTTCACTGCTGATGTAGACGTTGATGACTAATATCACACTGGAGGGTTCAGGGTTGTTTAACATGATCAGTAGCCACTGAAAATTATTACTATATGGCAGTGATGGACAGGGTAGTTTAGCAAAGAACAACAACATCAAAGAGACAAAGAAAAATGAGAGAGAAAGAAAGCGAGAACCAAGGATACATATAGAAAGTTTTCCTCTGTCTTTGCCTCCTGAGTAAAGTCAGGATAACGTCGATTGCAGCCCACATGGAAATCTATGTGCTTTTAACTGCAACTCTGACATGCCTCGAAGCAGGCAGCAACCAGAGGAGGCATGAGCATGAGCAGTCATGCATGCAGATAACATGCAGTCACTGCACACAACTGGAGCCCGTCCTCTGTGACGCCCCACAACAAAGCACTCGGAGCGAAGGGTATCAAGGGTCATGAAGAGGCAGAAGGAGGAGAGAAATCTCCTGGAGAATTCCTACACAGCAGCACATCAGACAACAGAAACTATGTAAGGGTCATAAATAGGGATTTCCAATCGTTTATCTAAATCCAACTTTTAACCCTGGGTTGAGTTCACGGTTTAAACTTAATTTAGAAACAGGGTTGATGCTGCATTTTACCAAAGGTTTAGAATGACCCGATTTGCAGTGTGTAAAGCCCTTATGTAGACATGCACTAATAAAAATATAAAAATCAGCACCACACATAGATCAATAACCAAATTAATATTTCTGCAGTCAGTGAGTACAGTTCAATCAATGCACTAGTACTAGGGATGTCACGATACCATAAACACGTTACGATACTATACCAGCTGAAGTATCACAATACCAAGTAGTATCGCAATACCATGCGATATTGTATTAATTCTTAATTCAAATCTACGAAATGAAGCAATTTTCAGAAATACAAAGATATAAATAAAAACAGACCAAATTGTCCTCAGAATCTGTTGGCATTTACGGCAGATTGGTTTTCCGTCATCAATAGGTTTTCCACTCTCATCAGGTAAAAATCCGAAGTAATTCCATATTTCCAGCTCTTTTTTAAGAGACTGTCGCGGTCAACCGTTGCATGTAAATTCATTGTATTCACAGGAACAGACAATTGCAAATTAAAAACTAACTGAATCAGATGCGTATTTAAACTGAAGCGTCAGAAAACGCACAATACCATATATTGCATATAAGGTGCGATTTCTGCACAGTATTTTGAGCACTTCAAGGGCACGCAGAAAGACCAAAAAAGACGCTATATTATTTATTTGCAGGCACAAGTGTTCGAACATTTTAGCAACTGAACCACAGGCTACATACAACATTACATAACGGTAGAAGCGCAATGACGATACTACCGTTTAAAAAATACTGTGGCACCGCTAGTATTTTGGACCCTTAGTATCGTGATACTACCGTAGTACCGGTAAACCGTGCAACCCTACTAGGGACTGGCGATATTATTATTACTGAGAAGTTTTCAGCACCATTTGGAGGTACAGCATTATTCCAGACACAATATTTTACAAACTGCTCTACCTTGCACTTTTGGCACTTTTCCTTAGTCTCACTTTATTTACATAACCGTCAAAAGCCCAGATTACAAGAACAAGAGTTTATGTACTTTTTGGCAAGCTCAGATTCCCAAAATCCCTTTGTAAGACTGGCTAACTAGAGGAAAGTCAAAGCATGACAGCAAACATCACACAAGCAGGGGTGCGCTATTGTCACATCAGCAAGCTGTGATTACCTGCAGCCAAACCACAGTCGTTCTGATATTCAGCTGTAAAGCACTCGAACAGCAAAACATACTCATTTTAGCATTGCATGTTCAGTTATCTATGAACAGATATTATGGCATGAAGTACAATGACATGGGACTTTAACAACAGCCCTTGTTGCTCAGTTACAAACTGGAGTGGGAGGTACTACAACGATGACGTGTCATGTCATCACACCAGCAGTAATCTGTAATTCCAACAGGAATTCTCACAGCATAGCACATCCTAAAAGCATGGGTATATAGAGACACTAGAAATAAAGCCTTGTGATGTCTGATATTCTGCATAGCTTGTGGGTAGACTGCTTCGGCATCATATGGTCTCAAAAACTTTGCAGAATAAAGAAACTCTCACATCTGACAGAGCACTGAGACTTACAACATCGGAACGCCAAAAGTTATAGTAAATCAAATGTAATATCTAAATGGGCTGAGTGGTTTTAGAAAAGCACTCAAACTACAACCATAACCGTCAAAGTAAAAAGCAAATCCATGTGACCAATCTTGTGTTGAAAAACAACTGGGACATAATCACCATAAGGGGACATGTCCCCAACCATATTTTCTGTCAGCACAAAGAAATGGTACTTCCGTCTACAGCACTGAGCGGGTCTAATACCGTACCTAAGTCATTAGTAAAGTATATAGAAATACTATTAATAAGTGTACACATGTAAAGCAAACATAAATCTATTTAAAAAACTGAAACTTTAAAAATACACCTTTTGAGTGAAATGCGGTAGATGCCATCACTTACAAGATAGCAATAAGTCATCGGTAATCGGTGCGCTTACCTTAGTCGTAACTATACAAATGCAATCCATTCTCTCCTATCGCCACCTCGTGTCTCTCATCGTCTTATAACGCTTCTCATTTCCCGAGAATCAAACTGAAGTTCGCAGCACTGCTATTCCTTATGGATTGATAGAAAAATAAAACAGTTTGAATTTTGTCTCTATACTGGACATTTCAGCTCACAGGAAAGAGAACCGTAGCGATGCGCGCACGTCTCCAAAAGAACCCGAGAGCACATCAGAGAGAGAGCGCGCGAGTTTACACGGAACGACAAGCGCAATTACACCCTCGCTGTTTCATCACTGATTCATCTCTGCACAGCAAATGGCTCTGTTTCGAAAACATCAAATGCGATTTAAACAGAGCACTGGTGACAAATTTGTAACTCTTGTAACTCAAATTTGTTTCTAGTACAAACATTCAATGTCTTTCTGTGAATAGTTCTGTAATGGTACAGGATCTCAGACCATCAGTTGTAAGCTAGCTGCTGAAGTGTAATGTGAAGAAGGGCGACAGCAATGTCTGTAATGTCCTGCAGACATGATAGATTCCATCAACAACTATTTTCTAATTAGCATATAGTAATGACGCAATTTTTTGTGACTTCATTCAATAAACTACATTGAATATTAGAATTTATAAACAGTCATTTGCCAACAAATGAACAGACCATTTACATTTACTGCAAAAAGCTTAACCACCACACACCATAAACCATACACTTTTTCTTGCATATATTATAAACAAACATTTCTAAATTATAATTCATAATGGATGCTATGCTCCATGTGAACACTTCTGTCGGATGAATATATTAAAGTTGCGCAAATAATCTTTATAAAGAGCATTTAGGGCATCAAAACTGTAGAAATTTAATTGAACTATACTGTGCATGTACATTTCTAAACATTAAGAAATTACACTACAATGTTGATTCATTCACAGTCCTTGTACCTCATCCTCTCAAGAATGGCACCAAAACCAGAGGGAGAGAGATTGAGATGCCCAACAGAGAACCTGTTTTTGCAGATATGAAGCATCATCCCAGCAGATGCAGTCCCAGCATCACTCACCTCACACACACACTTTAACACTGAACAGACGGTGTAAAAGCAAGCTTTATATAGCTCATACTGTAGTGATTGGTAGACTGCTCCGAAATGCAGTGTAAGAATAAATATTTGATGTGCACAGTGATTAGCCCTTCCCTTTAGAAGATGGCTCTGTACTGGGGTATGCTGCAGTGAAATGAAGGGTTTTGGTTTAAGGAAAGGCAACTAAGAAAAAGACACTTGTCAATAAACATTTCTGATATTTCAACCTATCCACAGTTTGTTCAATTATCACAAAGTAATGATGATGACAAGTAACGTGTTTGATTTCCAATACCCGCCTGCCACCAAACAAGCAAATAAACTGTTTAATATATTAAAAAACATTAGGTATAATCATACTTTACATTAATATATACTGCTCAAAGTTATAAACTAAAGAAATAAAGAAATATGCAATACAATACAAAATCTGCTGGTACATATTTTTTCAAAAGGAATGTTAGTCATGCAGTCCTTTAATAAACATTAAACATCTGCATTACTCAATACACATAGGATTTTAAAACTTATAACGCCCCCAAATTGGCATTTTCACAATAAAAAAATATCTTATATTTTAACAAGCTTCACTAAAAATCCAGTTTTACAAACCATACAACTTATCAGCCATATCAGGTGGATAACATTTAAACAATTTGGGTAATTTATGTTAATGATTCTTAATATCATTTGAAGTTTAAGGATTTTATTGTGAAAATGCCACTCAATAGCCGTCAACCAAAACATGGCAATTTTAATAATATCCCACTGATAATGCCATGGTCTATGTCCACATCAGGCCCAAATGAGACAAACCCGAATGAATGGAGCACAATGACACAAATCCCCAAATTTTTCCGAACAAACCCCACCGACGAGGCATGGGGAACGAGGCAGGAGAAAATGAGCGGCCCAGACATGCGGCCATGGGGGATGCCCAACCCACCAGACCCGTGCCGATACTGATACTTGATACTTACTTGGTCCAGCTCAATGGAGGCAGATTTCGCTTTAGCAAGCACATGAAGAATTTCATTTAGGAGGGGAGAGTCCTGAGAGTGGCCATTTTATAACACAGAAGAAAACAAGAGGGAAAAGGGAAAGGACATTGAAATATACCGCAAAAGTTAAAATTGATTAAAAATAATCTACATTCCACTAGGATCATGCAACAAATAATATTTTGTATATTTCTTACAAAATATGAGAAAGCACTGTATGATAGAGCTGAAGTCAAATCAGAAGTATTCATAAGTAATTATTGCATGAATGGCATGACTTGTAACAGATGTCTCCAGGATATAACATATAACAACTTATATAACAATACAAGTAATTTTCTCAGGCCATGGTATGAGGTGATTATAAAAATATACCAACTTGGTGAATCACATCTTTGGTGAATCACAGCTTTGTGACTTCTTGCTATGGAAAAAAACACTGTTCATACTTTGAGATCACACCAGGATTTGATGTGAATTTGGAGGTCTTAAACAGCTGCACTGCATTACTGTTGTGAATATAGTAATGGTCAATCAGTCGGTGTCCTTTTCCCTGCTCCTCTTCCATCTTTCTTTTTATAAATAAACAAAAGTGACCTTTCATGTCATACTTGTCTACACTGTAGGCAGGAGGTGGTGTTTTTCTGTCTTCTGTTTACTAAAAAAGACTGGTCTGATTGTACCTTATATGCCTAAACAGGGATCCAGCTACACGTATAAATATTACAATAACTAATTAGACAACTCATCTATGCCCAGCTGCTGAACAATCACAAAAAGAAAGATAGTGGTCTGCTGTGTCAGAGACACACCCTTTACTGAGTGCTGGTTAATAAATGTATCAATTAAATTGATTTTACATCTGAAATGTCGGCCATCACAACACAGTTCCTTTGAAAATCTAACTTTACAATGGCCTAGAATCGATTTAGTTTCTTTACAATTATATATGTTATAGTGAGGAAAAATGTTTGGTTAACCTTTAGTACAACTTAGTCAAGCTTAGAAATTTAAACTGTAGAATCTCAGGAGTTACATTCAACTTCCAAAGTTTATCTGACCGACAAGCAAATTAAAAATTGCCAAAGAAGCATTTAAACATGTACACCATTGACTCAAATTATTTCCTGTTCTTCTTATGTTTCTGAGTGTGTTATCTAATGCACGTCTTACATGTACATTTAATGAGTAATTATGAAACTCAAGTCTGAAGATTTTTGCCTGTCTACTCCTAGACATTAAACATCAATTACAGCAGTGATCTTGTCATTTTCTTAAAATGTATTTTGAAGTATATGTCTAAATGTTCATTTCTTTTAAAGATTTTCTATGCATTGAACCCTCTGCACTAGGGAAATAGAACATCTGCTGCTAAACCATTCAAAGTGAACAAACAGCACAAATGGAGACGGCAGTAAGAGCCACAGAGCGTAAAGACTCCTGCACTGTATTTGTTCTTGGCATACCATGTAAAGCTAGTGAGACTGAAATGCTCTCTCTGTGAATCTAGGACGATAGTGTGTCTTGTCTGACTGTTTCTGCAAACATAACAAATGATTCCGCAGTGACTTCAAGTATACAAGATTATGCTGTGCTCCAGCATTACAACACAATGAGGACTGTGCTGATAACATGCAGAGCAGGATGTTGGGTTCTCACAAGGCCTGACTGATGATTACACAGAGAGTGTGAAAGACAAGCATGTGTGCCTCATGTAGGGGAGACACACTCCCATTCAGATCAGCTACAAATGAAACGTAAGAGCTAGAAAAGTATTGCTCAACAAATTCCATTTTAAATAACGAGTAAGACTGTTTGCAATGTATTCCCAGAGAACACTTTAAATTGAAATCTCTAACACTGCGAGATGTTTGTGTGATGCTTGAAATGTTTAAGCAAACATTCATGTTTTTGCAAAAATTGATATCGTACATTTACAATTATTCATATACATAAATAGCAAAAAGTTTAAATATAGCTTCAAATTGATATACATCAGATAATGATGTAATTCAGACAGTAAAAAATGAGCTGGTCTGCACACAGGTTGGGACATTCTAACCTCTATGCTGGTGCTAAGGCTGGGCAGGGTGTCTGAAGTCACCGTTGTGCTTTGAATGCTGGAGAAATCCCACAGGTTCACTGGAGGCATTGCATCGGGCACTTTGACAGATTCCCCACATCTCTGATTATCCAATAAGGTCACTTCATAAAATTCCTGGATATCTGTTAAAACAGTAAAGATGTACTTTCAAGAGAGATACAGAGACAGGTTAGAAAAAGGATGCGGATACTAAAACCACAGTTATTGTTACAATTTTTTTTAATCAACTGGTCCCAAAGTAATTTTTAGTGGAAGTATGAAATATCACATTTCCACCCTGCCCTGGTGCCCTGTTTGGGTATCCACACTTCATCAGTTCTGTGAGTATGTTACACTTAGAAATTAATCGTGGGTCAATGCAAAAATCCACAAAAATGAAATGAAAAAGAAAATTAAGTCCAAGCAAATATTGTCCCTTAATTAAAAAAAGAGGTCATGTTTCGAAGGTCATTCAAGAACAGTTTTTTTCTACAAAAATTCTCTATTGTAAATCCTCATTGATGATCGGGGTCTTATTAATGATGTAATTTAGTAGTTAATGACATGTTTCTATAAATACACATCCTAGAGTGAATTAGTTTAAAAATTACAGACACACCATGGACTAAAGTTGGAGGTCATGGGAGCTTCAAAGGTCATTCACAGCTGTTACAACATTTATCAGGTTACACATACAGAAGTCAGCAAGCATTCTCTCCTGAAACAAAACATGAACCTACCTAAGAACTTCATGATCATTTATACCACTTATCTGAAGTCAGTCAAGAGTAAACAGAGAATACTCATCTGTAAATTTTATACATTATTGTGGCAGACTGTGGCTTTATAGTTTAACAATCAAACAAGTGCAATATGCGCGCAAACAGTTATAATAATTTAGGGAACAAGCACAGGGGAAAATGACTGTTTTAAAAGTGAGTGTGCAGTGTTGTGGTTGGCTACGCTATTCGACATTTGGCCAAGGGAGAAAATAGAAGCGAGATATAGTTCTTCTATGCATGACATAGATTGAGTAACAGGACTGAAAATACATGCTGGATCACATGGAGCTGCACACTAATAAGAATAAATATTTTTATAATGCACGCTGGTGGGGGTGATTCCCTCATCTCGGGTTTCCCTTTGGCATTACTAAGTCCAGTCACTTCACAGCCCATCTAAAAAAAATTATTGGGGGCTTGTTGACTTGGGTACACTTTGTTCTCTGACCGTTTATAATTTAGACTAATGGTGCATTCACACCGGACGCGACTTGCGCAAATAGAACGCGCTATTCGCGCGTAGTTGAACGCTTGAACATTTAAGTTTACTCGCGCGATTCGCGCAGTAAAATTCGCGTCATTCGCGCGTGCAAATCACTTCACAACAGACGCGAATTCGCGTCATGGGAGGGGCTTCTGCCGCCTGGCCGCCAGTCTGTTCRTTGCAAAATGACTGACATGTATTTTGTTGAGAGAGTAGCTGCGCTTTTTATTATTGTGGAAGGCTGAAAAACGTCTTTTAAAGTTGTTCGGCGTCGTTTCTGGGTCCATCAGATCCTTCAGAGGTGCACCCAGCTTGGTGAGTTTCACCGAGTCCTCCATCTTTGTTAAAAAATTCAGCTCTGCTCACTGATCACGTCACTACTAGAGCGAGCTCCTGATTGGTTACC
>JAZGTJ010007134.1:5676-18279 GCA_036877575.1 Botia almorhae
GTCTGACAGCCAAAGAGAAAAATGAAAAGGTATTTAGATGTTATTCATGCGCATTATAATATTAAAAACATATATACAATATTAATACTTCGCATGAGATATAACCATATAGATATATGGTTATTATAATATAATAAACGATCAAAAATTCACCACAAACAAAATACATGAGAGGGGAGAGAGATTATGGCAATAATTACAAATATACAATAATAAAAATAGTTGTAAATAATACAATTATACTACTAATAATAATAATTATTGTTGTCATCGTTATTTTAATATTTATGTTCCTTGAAACTGATGGAGTTAGCGAGCGAGATAGAGAGAGAGAGAAAGAGAGAAAGAAAGAGAGACGTTTGCTGTGAGAATCACCCAATTTGTGAGTGAATGTTTCCAGCGTGTTTCACTCTCTCTCTCTCTCTCTCTCTCTCTCTCTCTCTCTGTGCGTGTGTTTCTAAAACTGATGTATGAGTTCAGTCGCTGGCAAACTTTTCACAGGACTGAAACCTTGAACCCGAGTCACACGAGACCGCGGGAAACGTCGTGCGCGAGGATCTTCTGCATGGATCTTCACGCCATCTGTATGAACGGCGCGCAGCACGACACCACCGCTTTAATATCCGAACAAGTGCAGAACATTTCTGTTCCAGTCTAGGCTGGAGGTCTAAAAGGTCCAAACTCTGTTTCTGGAGGAACCGAACCTGCTTTTCTGACGGTCACAGGACAAGCTGAAGTTTTAAAGCGTCGCATGAAACTCTTGTGATACAACGGTGTGATACATGTGCTTTTATCAGCTCCTCTCAGACCATTTAAACCCATTCTCGGGTATTTTTGAACAACTCCTGAAGTTTTTTTTTTATTGAACATTTCTTTTAAGTTTGAGGAAAATCCTCGTACCGTCGATGGATTGATCGCTTCATCATTACTGTCAAGTGCCTCAAAAAGGTAAATGAGAAACACGCATGTATATTTTTGCATGCACAAGTAGCCATATTGCGATCGCTGTACCAGCAGATGTTATATCAACATACATAATTCATAAATCACGTCAGGTCACGAGCTGCGATCAATCTGCTTGATTTGTGGTGTTTGAGGTTTAATGGGCGTATTCCCTGTATGTTTTAAAGATTCATTGTGGTTTCCTTTCAGTTATAAAGTTTGTGTTGTTTTCTGTGGCATTTAATCTGAATGCCGGGTGTCTGAACGTCAGTGTTTCTGTTGAGAACAATGAGGAACACGCTGGTTACAACCTTGACCACTGAAATTACATTAAAGTTTTAATGGAAAGTATAAGAGCTCTGCAGTATAGATTAGACGAACACAGTATTGTATTCTTGGTAGTATTGAATACTTAGTATGAAGCGGGCATGTTATGTTTCATGGTGCAAGTCAAGTGGCTGTCCATAAACTCTATATCTGGTTGTTTTGATTTAATAACATGTCGTAATTTTTACCTGTCATTATCTTTAATAATTGTCTTTGACATCTATTGTGTTTTGTGGCCCCTATTATGAGCAAAATTGTTTTTCTGAGGTCTGTAAATTTAAATAAAAATATTTTATCTTTCAATGACTTGATACTTGATACCAAATTATGTTTAGTCATTGTTCCCTGCATTTGATTGTCAAGAGATAAGATAAGCTTTGTTTCAGGTACGGTTGAAAAGTTGTGGAATTTTGGAAATATTCCAAGTTGGAATATTATGGGAATTAAATGGATTTGATTTGAAATTTTGATATATAAACACATTTCCTTACCAAACATATGACTCATCTTTATCCGTGTACCATAAATTCCCATAAAGTTTACACAATTCCTGGAATATTGTAACCCTTATTTCTAGGGAGAGGCTTGACTGGAACTACAGTATGTAAATATAGTCCCACGGATGGAATTAAACTGTAGCCTCCACAGTTAGTGTTTTCTGTTTTTGGCTCATTTTAAAGCCGTTTAACCAGTCCTGGCTGGATTAGTTTGTGGTGTTCTTTGGTTATCGGGTCATGCCTAACAATGTTAAAATGACTGTCTCAACCTGTCACTGATGAGGGGCAGCGTCCATACGGCTTAAATCCTGAGCTTTACTCTCCTGCCTTCTGCTCATAGTCTTGTGATGGTGAACTGTGTTTAAGCAGGTATTATTGACTCACATTAAACACTGTGTTGTGATACACAGCTGCTGTGAGATCAAAGGTTACTACAGGCACAGATATCTCGAGTTCTTTGTGTTGTAATGTACTCTTCCTGTTTTGTTGTGAACCCACTAATCCGGTTGCACACACACATACACAGTGTGTCTTTCATAACCCAAGTGCGTTATCTGGTAAGAAGGTTTTTAGCATTGTATGCTTTTTTACTAAAGTAAGCATTACTATTAGTATTGCCTGTATGTAAGGGGATGTCAAGGGATTGGAACAAACCCCAAACCCATGGTTAAATTTACCTCACACTGTTTGTGGTACAGGCATGAATGATGTTTGAATGATATTTGGCGTGTTATTGAAAAGGTGCTGTTACTTTTCTAAGCAATCAGATTTAGAGAACAGTAACCAGTAAGGATCCACTTGGACCATTAAGCGTCCACCCAATAATCCCATACAATACTCTTCCAACTGCCCAGCCACTTTAGGAAACACATTGTATTGTGCTCCAAATATTTAGCACCCCTTAGCAACTGCATAGCAACACCCTGGCAACCATAGAAACATTACATTGTGGTATTTATTTGCATCAGAAATAGTCTGATATTTATTTGTTTCTATAAAGGCTATGATTGTCCTACAGCAGTCTATAAATAAAACTATAGACCATAATACTCAGACCATGCTAAGTTCATGAATGAATCACAGGCCAAATGGTTTACCTGGTGTCTGCATTTCATAAAGTCCAAATGATTTGCTCTGAGGAGGAATCAGTGCTCTAGCTGTCCATATCAGTTGGTCTGCAGGGTCCCCACGTGTGAAAAACAAGTGCAGGTGTAATAGAGATCCAGTATGTCCAGGTTTGTTATTTTCATGTTACTTTATGACAGACACTGCTTCACTTCCTGCAATCCCAGATATTGTTTTTCACAGTCTCTTGCTAGGGAGCTTGAATAGTGTAGCTGACTGCATTTGCTTTATTGTAGTTTAATACTTTCTGTTAGGAGTAACATTTAGCTCGGCACATCACAGTTTCAGTGCAGCTTCCCAGGCGCAACCACTATCTGGTTTACACTATAATTTGTATTCAGTCTGGTTTTTATTCATTAACATTTCCCATGATTGCTCAAAGTGTCTATGAGGAACACTGATCAGGATAGATTTCTCCTAGAGGCTTCTGAAGATCTCATGGCCTTTATTACCTTACATTTACATTTATTTAATTCAAGTTTCCTTAGTGCTTTTCACAATGGCACATCTTATTCACTTAACAGACGATCCAATAGGACCAAAGAGAGCGTTTACCATTTTGTCTAAAAAAGCCAACTTTAAGCGTACTTGTAAACGAAGCTATGTTTACAAGTACAAGGAACAGAGTTGAAGCTATAGAGAAAGATCAACAACAACGAATAAATTGATTTTTTTTATTAATAGGCAAAGTTAGACTGTGGGTGGTTGACAGTTGAGGTTAGTCAAGCGAATGCAGAACTGATGTTTTCAGTTGTTTCTTTTATCCACGACTTGGATCTGTCCAGTGCTTTTAAGGAATCGAACCCATGACCTTTGCGCAGCTAAGGCAGTGTTCTGCCCATTGAGCTACAGGAACACCCAGTTGTTTCTATTACACAGACAGGAGATTGTTGTGTCTTAGCATTAAATGTTGATTCAGTGCGCAGAGTTTCAGTAAAATCGAGAACTTTAATGTAGCTTGATATTGTAGCCTAACGGATGTACCTGTTTCTAGTGTGTTGCTAAGTGGTTGCTAAGGTGTTACTGCTTGGTTGCTTGCTGTAAAAGGACACTGTAAATTTGCTGCGTTTGAGTAGTTTCAGTAGTAGCTGAATGTGTGTTTCTTGTGTGTTCATACAAATGCTACATGTTTAAAAGGTATGGTCCCCTTTGGACCATAGGCTTCACCTTCATACTAATATACAGTACACTCTGAGTACCTGTGAGTGACAGGCCACCCTGGTGAGGATAAACCAAACACATTGCTTTTAATGCGATCAAAATGGCAAGTGTCCCAGCAAACAGCTTTAGGCGAAGTACAACATGCCGTTAATTAAATTGTAGATGCGACAGACTTGATGATGCTTGTGAAAGTTGAGACAAAGGTTTGCTGGTGTGTTTAAGGGAGTTTATTTGTTTTTCTGATAAATTACAATAGTAGAAAGCTTGTCTAAAAACAGTTGGTTCAGTGGCATTTTGTGTTTATTTCTAATAGCCAATCAATATTATAAATGATGGAACCAGAGCAGCCTGAAGCTACGGTGGTGTGCCAGGCTGAGATCCTTTATTAGCTGGTGAAGCGGCTCACAGCGGGCACACATCAGTCAGTAACAGATGGTGCTGTTCTTAAGTTTGGACAGGTTGTTGGCATGACCCTAACTAACATGTAATGTTCTCTCAACGTTGGCTAAACGTTCTCTCAACGTTTTTAAAAGTCGTTGCGGTAATGTTAGTAAAAAATGTTTAAAATGTTATATATATCATAGATCAGACATGTTATTCTAAAGTCGTTAGTGGTATGTTTTTTTATGTTAAAAAATGGATGTTTCTGAGCATTCCCGGAACATTCTAACTAACATTTGAAAGGTTTTTGCTACTTCATTAAAACAACAAACTAAAATTGTTAGCTGAGAAGCAGCAAGTGATGATGACGCCATTGTGGCTTGTGGTGTAAAGGCAGCATTTACAGTCAAGATCAAAGATGGGAGTCTTACCCCACAGGACATATCCCATCATGCCCTCATGACCTCTCTCCTCCCCTTATAATCTGTCTTAAGCATTCGTTTCAGTGCTCTGCCTTTGGAAGGTGTTAGTATCTGAACTCTGTTGCACTTTGGATTACTGACAGAAACCGTTTTCGCTCTTCCAGTTGTTGATGTTTTTGATCTCTGCATGAAATAGACAACTAACATTTATTTAATTTCTGTTACTGTCTGTTGAGTTTAAACAAGGCCTAAAATTACTTGCGTCGTATGAGATTGTTATGGAACTGTTATGGGTATTTCAACTTGTGCGTCATTTCTAGAGACATTTAAAAGCTTGTTCGGCTGCAGTAATCGTCAGATTTTGAGTCGCCCGCGATTCGAACCCTTGTTCTGTTCTATAACCAGTGAAGTTTAGGGTTAAACAGGTGTTTGGCTGTAATGTGTTCAGCTCATATGCTATAACGACTAAAGTGCTTTTTCTGCGTCTTGTCCATAATGATGAATTATTTTCATTGTATCATAGAGAACCTCAACACCTTTTTTGCAGGGTTTTCAGTGATGCCTAATTGTGTGTTTGTAAACAGAGCTAGGTGCTCCTATTTTGGTGTTTCACAGAACACAAGTTCTTGACTTTTGTTGCTCCTGTTGCTTTTTTTAAATACTTCGGACCAGAATAGGACACACCTGGAGCCTCATGGAGCTTAAACTCTTTCTCTTAGCCCTCATGACACGTTGGTTTTGCTCAGCGTCTGTCGTTCTCTGCTTGCTAGTCGCTTTCTGAAAGACACTTTCACAAGGAGGCCTTGTTCAACAGCTTGCCTGCTCTGAGACTCCACACAGAGAGACACAATGCCCTGCCTCTCATCTGGCACCTCATGAGGGCTGATTCAGTGTCAGTTCCTTACTGCCTTAAACCTGCGCGGGGCTTTTATACTTGCAAATAAAGGGCTGACTCTGGAACAGATTTTATGCTGGTTTACGTGACTGGGCTTCTGGGATTATGCCTGCTGGTGCTCTGCACATGCAATCACATGACTCTCAACCACTTTCATAATCTGCATAAATTGTTTCTAGTTGTTTCTAACTAACTATACCAGGTGTCTGTTAGACTTTGCTTTACAAATTATATTTCCCACTTGATGTTTAAAAAAACGTGTTGGCTAAAGCACATGTCAGTATTATTATTGCTTATACTTTGGGTTCTTTAATTTCAACAAACTCCTAAACTATAGTATAACGCCGCATAGCAACACCCTAACAACTACCCTACACACTTCAGTTTTGTGGCCAAAATCTTTGCACAGGTGCCACTCAGATTTGTTCTTTTAACGCCACTCAAGATTTTTTTTTACAAAACAAAAGCAATAGTTTATCACTACAAATATATTGATCTTGGGCTGAATATAGTTTTAAGTTATAAGTGTGTGTGTTCTGCTCACACAACCTGTAAAATCTGTTACAGGATGCGATTTTTATGAAATCGATGCTTGCGCGTACCTCCGTTTCTGCGAGGTTTGTTTGTTGCATTCTCACAGAGATATATTTGTACATAAATAGAAAGCCATCGCAGGACATTCGCTTTGTCTGCACACGTGCAGCGAGTCTTAAAAGAGCCTCCACCCCCAGCTTTAATTAACTTACAGTAATAAGATGTTATTAGTGGCTTTGAATGGTCGATGTGAGAGAGAGGTTGGGGGGGGCATTTCATTGCTCTCAGGTGCTCAATCATACAAATGGACGTTTGCCAGTGTGGTATTAAACGCACCCCCGCTTTCATTTCAGACTCCTCCACAATAAAGCAGAGAAATAATATTGAAGGTCAAGGAAGGTTTATTGCATTAGGTCACTGTTGGGTTTGTTTTCTGGGCCACTGTAGGGTGATGTACAACATAACAGGCAGAATATATGATCAGCACATCGACTAACGCGAGTTGAAATGTTTCAGAATGTTTTGTTTCAGTCTAGTCCACATCACAAAAGCAAAAATTGTCCAATTGATTTTCAAATCGAGTATACAAAGTTTTCCAAAAAACATGATCAAGTCTAGAATTTTATTTTACGAATATAAGATGTGCAAGTGCGCTGGTGCTGAAAGTACAACTATAACGATCACCACAAATACCTGTAAAACGAGCGGAAAACAGAACGTCGTTATTTGTTCAACTTTATTAAGGTAATACAATAAATGTGTAATTCTCACAAAAACATGTCTGGTCACCCCGTCACAAAGCAGCTGATTTCTTTCCCTTTCTGCGTGTCATCATTTCTGTTTTTATTTGAAAGTGACCCACGTGTTGACAGGGTTCAGTTAAATTGCACTGTTTCTTATTGCACATTTCCTTCTAAAGTGTAGCATCAGTTGTGTGACGTGCTAGCAGAGACTCCTTAAAACTTACCTGTGTGTGTGTGTCTTTGTGTTTCAGGTGGGGTCTGTGTGATGGTATGTGAGTGTTTACCATGGTACAGAAGAGACTCGGGTTTCTGAGTGTCGCCATTGTCATCGCCCTCTGTGTACTGTGTAAGTACTTCTCACTTTACAGCTCCAGTGTTCACTCAGGGTTTAAAAAATGCAGTGGCCACAAAACAATTCGGACAAGTCATCAAAACAACTGGCATCTGTAAACAAATGTGACTGGTGCACTTCTCTAAGCCATTTTTGCAATGACTTTAAAGCCTCTGGCATCAAGTTAACTCAGGTAAGGAGTAACTATAGTAATTTAGAAAACAAAAAAAACTATGTAATTTAAATTGTTTCAAACAATGTTTTTTGTTAAATGCGATTTTTTTTTTTTAGTAAATGCCACTTGGTTTGATATTTACTTGCCTATTGTAATGATTTAAGTGTCCAATAACTGTGTGATCACGGAAACATTTTGCTGCGCGTTATTGGCGGATGAACTGAGAACAATTTGCTGGACATAATATTTCTAAGCAAGCATAAAACTGTTTTGCGTTTGTTTTAATGAATCAAATATTTTGTTCCTTAAATGTTGTTATTTTCATATAAGTATGAAAGACTCGGGCGAGACTGTTATGTAGAGATTTGAATCATGCATTGTTACAGTTCTCGATGGAAGTTATCAGCCATCTGGCCACTTTTAATTTATTTACTCGTCACAGCTGACATTTGCCGTTTGGAAGCTGCATACGCCGTTTCACTGCGAATGCATTTTTTCCTTCTTTCAACATTTGTTTTTATCCGAACCTCCTCCTCCTGTCGTTCACACTGTTATCTCTCCATTTGTGTCCTGTTTTCTTTCTCTCCATGATCCCTCTGCTGGTGTTTTTAAAGTTCTCGCCTCTCCACCAAACCCGACCCTGTCCTGTCTAAAACAAACATTCTGTTTATCAGCTCTGGGTAATTATTTTAATACAGGCATGACCACCATCTCAACAGCCCGCCGGGGGTTTGCTACAGCCCTGTTTACTCACAGAACACATCGGCTGGAGGGGGTTAATTCTGCCTCATAATAAACAGCCGACCCCTTATGCTCCTTCTGGCACACGGTCTGGCTGGTGAGAGTGTGTGTAGTGGGGTGCGAGAGTATTTAGGCGGGGTGAACGTCTCAGCCTTTTGGGAGAAAGGGAATCAAATCCCTGCCAAAAATGAAATCTGCAAATCTGGATTTAGATCAGTCTGGGATTTAGATTTTCTCCTCTCCCAAGGCACGCTTTTGTCCGGGATGGGGCATTCTTTAAGGTTTCTGGCCATGTGTGTGCCTCAGGGGGTCTTGGGGGGGGGATTTTGCATCTCTAGTTTTATCAGCGAGCATCGTCTTTGAGAGATTACCCCTAACAGCAGGGCCCGAGGAGGTGCATTGGGGCAACTCTGCCACAGGGAGGGGTGACCCAGGCTTCAGAATGCCCAAATGAGGTCATATTACACCCCAAACACAAAAGAATCAGAGATTGTATTTCGTGTAAAGAGGAAAAGCCTAACAGACCGTTTAAGACCATTAGGGGTCGTTTGAATCGTGTCAATATTTTCTTTACAATCAAAACCTCCTTTAACAGCCGAAAGTCTTTTATAATGTCAGAGAAGCGTTGTATTATTTAAATAGTAAAATACATTGTCTGCAAGTGATCATTTTAATTCATAGTATTACAGTAACAAGAACCTGTTTTTTGTGTGTATTTTGGGGCGCAGTATAATGTCCTGACCATTTATTCATGAGATTCACGTGAATGAGACTCTGTGTCTGACCTCAGACTCTCCCACTGAGGGCTGCTGGGAGAAAAAGTGCCCCACAATCTCACTGAACACACAGACTGTGGCGTCCAACACGTTAATATGCTGCATGTTAATTTACATGCATGACATCTTCCCCACCCCCCCACCTTTAATCCTCATTAAGTTTGTGACATCATCCCTCTGCTTGTCTTTGTGTCGTGTTTTTCCCTCAGTCACGCTCATTTTCTTTCTCACTTTCTCCTGTCGGCTCGGTCTGTGTGCTCATTCTTCTCTCTCTAGGACTCTGAAGCAGTGCGGCAGCATTTCTCTCACATTTGTATTATATATAGGTTTTAACTACAATCACCCACCCCAATTGTCCAAACATGGCCGGTTTGTAATAAAGTACACATTGGAACAACAGCAGTTACTTCCAATAACAATTCCGGGTGTTTTCCACAAGTGCTTTTGATGCGGTGGAATGTGGCAGCAAACCAAAAACGTCAGGTGACCAATTCCGTGTTCTTGTTTATCTGTTCCTCATGATTTTTTTTCCAGAGCGGAATTAAGTTATCTTTAATTGAAAAATATAAAGGGCTGGATATTGAATTTTCGGAATTACATTACTCTGTCAAAGGAATTTTGTCCCGCCATCGAACTATATCCACAACCCTTCAACCTGGACAGATCAGTTGGTCAGCAGCCTTTGTTGTTCTACAGAATAAACTCATGAGGTTGTTGTGTTCTTCCTCAGGTCCTTCTCTGAACGCTCAATCTGTGATCCAGGGAAGGGTGGGGGGTGTTGCAGAGCTGGGTTGCGGCCTGACACCTCCATCAAATGGGGCCACCACCCCAAATCCCTTCCCCTTATATGTGGTGGAGTGGGTCCGGCTGGGATACAGTGTCCCCATCCTCATTAAATTCGGCAGCTACACACCGCGAGTGCATCCAAACTACAAAGGTGAGTGTCATAAACATGAATCAGTTTTCCATTAAAACGAGGTTCATAAGTCTGCCGCAGGGAATGATTCGAAAATTTCGAATTAAATTTTGCGGGAATCTTTTTTTTATGGATGCGGTTACATTGTTGAGCACTGGCTTACTAAAAGCTTTTGAAAGGTTTATTGCTATTGCTGAGGGAGACCAATGGCTGCTGCTTTAAAAGTACTTCTGTGTTTTACGGCCACTTGTTTAAACAATGGAGGTCACGTGCGCTTCAGACTTCAGCCACCTAATAGTCCATGATAGTTCCTGTTGTTCTTTCTCCAAAAGGTGCACAGAAGGCCCGCAAAAGGTTCCCAGTTCCACAAGAGCTTATTTGAAACAACTTCTCAGGCTGTTTGGGTGCTTTACTCATTCCTGGAGAGGTGCTTACATACAGTTGTTCACTGCTGTGCTTGTCAAGGGGGGGTCGTGCTCTGGAATTTATTGAATGGGGTGAGACATGATGTTGTGAAACGAATGTCCCCATATAAATGATCCACCTAAACAAGTGCCCTGTAATTATGTAGAGTGTGTGTCTGCGTCTGTGTGGGGTAGAGATGGGTGCGACCATTAATGAATGCAGGGGGGGAGGGGCGGGCAGATGTAACAGCCCATGGGGGTCAGAGGTATTGAGCGGGACCCGGGATTAGAGAACAGTGTCAAACTGCAGCGGGTTGGTTAGGGGCCGCGTGTCTGCAAAGGGGATCCAGTGGGTTTGACCTAGTAAGCAGAAAGATTGTTTTCTGTTATTGCTTTAAGGAAACACACACACACACACACACACACATATAGAGATATTGGAAATAAAAGATTCAAACAAGATAGTTTTTCAACTCCCAGCCTCATTAAGTGACTGGCGCCGGTTTTGGTGTGGTCTGGGTTTGGTTCACTTGAATGAGTTTTGATAGGAGATCAAATGGAAATTTCCATGTTGTCCCAGTGGGATCTGATGTGACTGTCAGGAGGAGCAGTTGGTCCACACATGAGCCCCTGACAGTCTTGACCCGACTCTTTGCTATATGTCAGCACACCAGAGGAAACGAATGCAAAATCAATGAACAATTGTTCTGGGATGTTTAGATATGAGTCACAGCTTAAAGGGAGAGTTAAGAAATTGGTAATTTTTTCCCTTGATAAAAGCAAACGTTGACAAAACGGTCTGAAAGAAAGGGCAAAAGTAGAAAGATGGTTATTTCCTTCAGCTATCAGTGCACATTGTCTGAGCATATTATATCTTTGAATCAAATCTTTCCCCCATTTAAAACCTCACACCACTTAAGACAAGACGAAACCTGACCTTCTCACGTTTATAAATACAGTCATGCTACATGACAAACATGTTCATGCATATTTCAGCCCTGAAATATGCTCATGGCCATTTCCTCTTGACATGTGTAATATGATGCATTTTATCCTCACTAACTGTGTTCTGAGGCACTGATTTTCTTTCACCTTGAACATTGTAATTATTCTAGCAGGTTTGTTTTGTTACGGCGCAGAAAGATTTGGAACCTCAGAAGATTTGTGATCTACAGAAGATTTGCGATCTTCTGTTTATCACTGCGTTTAATATTTAACTGTCCGATATACTGGACCTGCTGTAGTTTGTATGACCTTGCATTGCAGTTAGGACGCCCCATCATTGCTTTAGACCGAATGCGACACTTAAGTCAGATGTCAGATCTGAGTGCTGTGAGTGGACCCTGCATTTGAAACACTACCACAGTCCATACAAGATATCTGTCGTTTCAGATTAGCATGAGAGCTAATTGCATTCCTGGACAGTTACAGCAGCAGCCGAACTTTCTCTCTGACTTGATGGGTTCCTCATTTTGTTGCCCTTAACAGAAGCTTGTCAACATCCCAGCTAACAATTTTATGTTGTTAGAACGTTTACATTAAGTAACAAAAACATTACAAATGTTATTTTGAAACTTCTAAAAACGTTTAAAATGTCCATTTTTTTAGACGTTGCATTAATGTTGTTGCTTGGTTAAAAGAAACGTTATCCCATTTTTTTAAATTCTGTAACATTTTTAAAACGTTTCACTAACAACCTAAGAATAACGTTTCGATATACATGTATAACTTTGAAGTTGTGCTAATGTTGCTACAAGAATGTTTTTTGAGAACTTTTAGAGAACTTTTAGTGAATGTTTTGAGGATGTTCCTTCAACGTTTAGCCCACAACACAATGTTGTGTAACACAAACTCATAAAAATACCTGGATAACTCATGCATATCAGCTTAATGGCTTTACGTAGAATGATTACTCCCAAGTATAATTATTACACACAGTTATGGCCCAAGAGATTTGTTCAGATCCCTGAGGTTATGTGGAACAGTTGTGCTGTTTGCTAAAACATTTATTTATCTGTAACTGTTTATATTATAGCCCAGTCATTTACAATCCCCTCACAGAAGGCGTTGCAATTATTTTCTGCTGATTATTTTGTTTTACTTAAACGTTTCTGAAGTTGATGTTTTGTGATCGTCGTCATTGTGCGATCGCTTCTTAATGAGCAGCTGAATGGAGATCTGCCGTGTGTGTGTGTGTGTGTGTGTGTCTGTGTGTCTGTGTGTGTGTGTCTGT
>JAZGTJ010007135.1:0-23473 GCA_036877575.1 Botia almorhae
GGCAGACCACAGTCTGTAAGGATCGGAAATAAAACCTCAGCCACCATCTCAATGAACATTGGCACTCCACAGGGGTGTGTTCTCAGTCCCATCCTCTACACCCCGTTCACATATGACTGTGTCGCCTCCCACAAGGACAACATCATCCTAAAGTTTGCTGATGACACCGCAGTGATAGGACGCATTACAGGCGGGGATGAAGCGGCCTACAGGACAGAGGTAGCCAGTCTTATGACATGGTGTGAGGACAACAACCTCACCCTCAACACAGACAAAGGAGATGATCGTGGACATGAGGAAAGGAACAAAAACTTATCATTCACTTTTTATCCGGGAGCTTGAAGTGGAGAGGGTGAGCAGCTTCAAATATTTGGGGGTTCACATCAGCGCAAGGACCTCGCTTGGTCGTTTAACACCTCTCAACTGGTCAAGAAGGCTCAACAGCGGCTGTACTTCCTGAGGAGACTAAGGAAGTTTGGCATCTGCGTCGTGGGGAGCATCTTGACCAACTGCATCACAGTGTGGTATGGCAGCACTCCTGCGAAGGATCGCAGACAACTGCAGAGAGTGGTGAAGACTGCTGTGAGGATCACCAGGATTCCACTGCCCTCACTGCAGAAAATCTACCAGTGCAGAACCCACAGGAGAGCTGCCCCCATCATGGACTGTTCACACTCCTCCCCTCAGGAAGTGTGAAATGCAGGACCACAAGACTGAGGGACTCATTCTTTCCCTCAGCCATAAGACTTTTAAACAGGTAGCTGAATAAACAGATTTCACTACCGCTGGACTGTTTCTTAGTCTCATTATCATCATTTTGCACATGGCTTCAAGTCATATAGCTGCTGTCTACCCTTCTAGGGTATAACTACCCTTCAGTTTGCACATGTTTATTCAATTTGCACAATATTCAATTGCACTGTCTATTCAATTTTGCACAATATTCATTTGCACTGTTTTATTCAATTTTGCACATTATACTTTATCATAGTGTATTTATTATTTTATGTCCTTTGTATATTTTTGCCCCTTATTGTATTGTATATTTTTCCCCCTGTTGTATATTTCTCATATTTCTTAAAGTTTTTATTTTTTATTTCTTTCTGGTCTATATAACTGTCTGGCATTCACTGTGTACAGCAAAGTAAGAATTTAATTGCACAGGGAAACCTGTTTCCTCACTGTGCATATGACAATAAACGATTTGAATCTTGAATCTTGCCGGTATTTTGACTATTCTATTAAAAAGCTGCAAATGGATCCTCATGACTCCACATCTCTGTTACAGAGTACATCGCCAGACAACGATCCAGCAGTGATGCGAGAGCTCACTTCAGAGCTATCTGCCCAAGCCACGCAGATTGCGCTACACCAACAACAGCTCATCCATTTAACCACACTAAGAGAGGAGCTCCACACCAACCACACCAAGGCGCTCGTTCTCCTCCAGTGACAACGGCAGCACCCCCTCCGACACCCAGTCCACTGAGCCCCGCTTTTAATTCTCCGGTCAGTCCTCGTCTCGCCTTCCCTGAGAAGTTTAACGGAAACATTTCTCGGTGTAAAGGATTTTTCTTACAATGTTCCTTTTTCATGAAACAGCCCGCTCTCTATCCTACTAAGAGCAGCTGGATCGCTTTTGTGTGCTCTCTACTCTCTTCATTAGCTTAACTAGCACTGTCACCCTGTTGGCTTACTTGCTGGAAGACTGCTGACATCTAACTTAGCCTAGGGTTTTGAAAATTGTGAACTTCTAATATTTTTATTGTATATGTTTTATGTATGTATGTATTCTACTTTGGCATATTGTGTGTAGTTCATGGTACTATTGCAAATCCCTTATACCCCTGTCCCATAAGATGTTATCTTTTATATGCCATCTCTATGTAAGCTAGAACGCATATTTTGCTTAATGAATTTTGTGGTTTTATCAGTTCAGTCAACCCTTTATTCATAAACAAACTATAAACCTAGTATACCTACACCTAGTCTTATACATCTCACACATATTATTTGCAATAATACCATTAACATGTCTGACATTTGTTCTGTGTTGTATTATTATTATTCTTGTTATATGTAAAGCTGCTTTGAACCAATGTAACATTGTAAAAAGCGCTATATAAATAAAAAAGTTAATTAAAATTGAATGAACTGGCTAATGCTAAATGTAAATGTAGTAAGATTATTATACTTGTCGAGAATTTATGTTTGTCTCTGTCAGTTAGAGATATGATACTAATGATAATATAAGAGGTGTGTGAACTTGGTACTACAATGTAATATTCTCTGGCCCCCTCCCTGCTTATCGTAATGACAAAATACAAAACAGACTGTCATCACTAAACAGCTGGAAGTCTAAGTGGTGTTCACAGAATAATATAGGTTACATAGATAATTGTTGGGGTAAAGTTGATCTATTGAAATAAAATGGCCTCCATCCCTCAAGGGTTGGTGCTGCTCTTTTATCTAGAAAATTTGTACATATGTCTTGTTATTAATACTACTAATACTTGACTTATTGGGGCCCAGGTCAGAAAGCAGACAGACTGGCTTAACCAACCATTTGCTAACTGTCACACGTCACAGACATTACATAATTTACAACACAGAATCTAAATATCATAATATAGAGACCGTGTCTGTTCCCCAGTAAATATAAAAAACCCTCTAAACAATTAAATGGCAATTTAATCAGTGTTAAACTAATAAAAAAGATACATAATACAGACAAACAATTAATAAGGCTTGTTTGCAGAATATTAGATCTCTTCCTACAAAAGCGTTATTTGTTAATGATATGATTACAGGCATAACTTAGATGTGCTCTGTTTGACAGAAACATGGCTAAAATTACAATTACATTACATTAAATAAGTCTATCTCCCAAAATTACAGTTATAAGCATAAACCTCATCCAAAGGGCAAAGGGGAAGGTGTTGCTGCACTTTACAGAAATAATTATTTTTTTAAAGTTATCCAGAGATCTCATTTTAGATACAATTCTTCTGAAGTAATGGTGCTTAGTATAACTTCATCTAGTGTAAATGATAAATCAAGCTTGTCATTTCTACTGGCTACTGTCTACAGGCCACCAGGGTACCACACAGACTTTATCAAAGAATTTGCTGACTTATCAAAAGTAGTATTGGCCACAGATCAAGTCTTAATTGTTGATGATTTTAACATCCACATGGATAATTAAAAAGATGCTTTGGGGTTGGCTTCAATCAAAGACAATGATTAAAGCAGTTTGATGTTATAGCTGCAATTAGTAACATTATTCTTCTGTCGCCATCTCAGTGCTTGACATACTGTCACAAAATCAGATCAGACAGTTTTAAATAAATAAATAATTATACATCATTATTAATAACTCTCCGTTTATATCCAGGAAAGTTACAAATTGCAGCTTTAACATGCCAGAGGAGAACTGGCCCTCCCGGTTGAGCCTGCTTTCTCCCAGGGTCTATACATCTATATATCATCTATACATCATTGGAGTTTTGGTTCCTTGCCACTATCACTCTGTTGGCAGACTGGTGTCTTAGCTTAGGGTTTTGTAAATTGTTAATATTGCTTCTAGCGAAATGATATAGTTACAGTCCTATGGACTATTCAGTTATTCAATTCTTCTATTAATTATTTTTCATTGTGTAATTTTCAGGTATTTGTATTGTGTATATTTTTGTATGTATGTTTTTATTTTTGTGTATTGTGTTTATTTGATGGTATTATTGCAAATCCCTTATACCCCTGTTCCATAAGATGTTATCTTTCTAGGTGTCATCTCCATTTAAGATGGAACGGCATATTGTGCTTAATATGATACCTATCATCTATCTTGGGAATTGACCACACGTGGCATAGTTTTAGTAGGCAGTCTGAATACATTACCTTTCATAGACCACTAAGAGAGGTACAAGCTTTTACATGTAATGATGAGTATTTCTAATGCACGTCAATTTTATCAAATGGCCCAAACGTGTTTGTAGTTTTTTTTCTGTTCAGTCAACCCTTTATTCACAGACCAACCACAAACGTAGCATCCCTAATTAGTTTTATTAATATACAACTCACACATATTATGTGCAATAATACCATGTATTCTGTGTTAAACATGTTTGACATTTTTTCTGTTTAACTTTTCATTATATGTAAACTGCTATGAAATGCAACATTGTAAAAAGCAATAAATTAACAAAATTGAATTTAATTGAATTTGAAACCAGGCAATACTATAGGTGCTTTACACATCTGTTATTTAGTGTGACACAGTACTTTTCTCACTAGCCAAAACCACGTTAAGTCATTGACAAAATTAAATTACTTTTTCCAGAAATACACAATGTTGTACAATGAGTACACAAGCATATATTACAGGTGGTCTCAAAGCTAATAGATATGGAACACAAAACTTAATTTTACTGGACTCTGAATAAAGTTCAGAAATTGTTTTCACCTGACTGGCAGTGCAGTTGGACATACACTGTTTCCCATCAGCAGCCAGGTAGAAGTTAGTGGGACAGGCACATTTATAACCTCCACCCGGAGACAACAGGCACAAGTTACTGCAGCCACCACTGTCTGTCTGGCACGGGTGATTGGTGACTGCAATGAGAGAAAATGAGATTTCAAATCAGGTCAAGCTTGTAGACTTGAAGAGTGTATGGAATGTGTGTACAGACCCTCAGGCTGTCTGTAGGGGTGGTAGATGTGGATGTCCATGGGTCTGTGAAGGGTGTTGATCAGCAAGGTTTTGTTGGCCCCAAGGGTCTTGTGAGCTCTGTTGATGGATTTGGTCTCCCAGTCCGTCCAGTAGATGTACTCCTCAAACAAGGTCATGGCAAAAATGTGAGGAATGTCTTGACTCAACACTGCAGAACAAACACTGAAGTTATTAACTAAACAAACATGTCTAACAAACAAATCTAAAAACTAAATGAAACACAACAGAACTTTAGAAAGCAAAATAAACAGCTGGTGTGCTAATGGTGTTTACGCTCACCTGTATGTCTGTTGGACCCATCTAAGCTGGCAAATTCAATGTAGTCCTCTCTAGCATCTGCCCAGTAAATGCGGTCATTAATGAAGTCCAAAGTGAGTCCGTTGGGCCAGGTTATCTTATCCTGTATGATTATGCTTCTGTTAGTGCCATCCATTCCGATCCGTCCAATATGAGGATTATCACCCCAATCTGACCAGTACAGATATCTGACGCGCACACACACACACACACACACACACACACACACGTTATTAACACACATCATTATCAGTTCATGATGTTTATCAAAGCCACACACAGGATCTGAAGTGGACAAATATCACTATTTTAAATTCAAGGCTAAATTACTTAAAACATTTAATGTGTCTAGCAGCTTTCATTGGCCAAGAAATGCCTTGAGGCCATCTGACTGACATGTAAAGCAATCAATCACATTTTGTTTTGTTCAGTGTCATGTTCCAGGCGGATTGTTAGACAACATGCCACACACATCTCCCAGAAATCCTGCAGAATTCAACAAATCAGATGATGACTTTGAAACAGCTGAGGCTGACTCTAGGACTGAGTTAGATTCAGCTGCAGCAGCTGAAGAAAGTTACATCAATTATTATTTCAAGTTTTCTTATGATACAAACAATGGCATTTTATTCACACAATCTTGAACTAATCAAATAGTTGTTTTATAAACAGAGAAAGTGTTGTGTGAGTCAAATGGTTTCATGGTCTCCCAAATCATTCTAAACATTACTGAATCTATATGGAAAAAACAAGGGTGCTCAAAGTGAAGTTGATTTCTGAATGCTTTTACATTTTTATACAGCCTTAACATTAGCAAATTACCATATATCCAAATCAGAATGCCCTAGAAATGTGGGTTGGGCTAAATTGATCTGGCCACTATCTAGGCTTAGCAACAAGCTTGAATCCCCTAGCAACCTCAGGTCCCAAGTCATAACTCTGAAGTAACCCTCATTGTTTACCCGTTGCGGACATCCACAGCTATGGCTCTGGGTTCCCGCAGCCCCGTGTTAACCAGCACAGTTCTGTATGACCCGTTCAACTTTGACACCTCAATAGTGTCCCGCCCCTTATCACACCAATACAGGTTTCCACCCACCCAATCAACAGCCAGACCATCAGGGTTACTAAGAGATGTGCGGTGGAGAACCTGCCAAAGAACAAAGGGCACAATCAACATCACAGAAGAGTCTACCAATTTTTCAGGGTCAAAGGTCCAAAAGCCTGATACAGTTAGGTGGAAGATACCTGTACATTGCTGCCATTAATGTGCATGCGACGTATCATACTGCCCTGACTTGTCACATCTGTCCAGTAAATCATCTGCTGCCGATAGTCAAAGTCTAAAGCCACAGCATTGTTCAAACCCTATAGATGAAGATCATTTACGGTGCATGAGGAACCATGCCACATATTTAAGTTAGAAGTTAAAAGGTCATGTCGCACATAAATGGTACCTGCTTTAAAAGTGTGTAGTTTGAGCCATCCAAGTTAAGCTTTCTCAGGTAGTAACGGTTGGCAAATATGAGAAACGGCTCCTCATCTGTACCAGACAGAAGACCATGAAAGACAATACAAAACAGATGAACACCAAAATTGGCCATAAACACACACGCACCATGTTCTTCTGTGTCTACTATATATATCTACTTTATAAAATGCACAACAGAATGGGAGCATTTATACGTATATTTTACTTTATGCACCACTTTTAAAATGTGAAGCTGATGGTGTGAGACAAAGAGAACAGTGGCACTGTGATCAATGGAATTGAACTGAAAGAAAGGGTCCCTTGTATTACATTTACATTTAGTCATTTAGCAGACGCTTTTATCCAAAGCATATTTCAACAACTATAAGAGCAATTTTTTTAAGATTTTTTTATTTATTTAATAAAAGAAGTAGTGTCGGTGTGTTGTTGATTAGTTAACATTTAAGCATTTGGCAGATGCTTTTATCCAAAGCGACTCACATTGCATTATACCATACATTAATTCTGAGTATGTGCAATCCCTGGGATCAAACCCATGACCTTGGCGTTGGTAACACCATGCTCTAACCACTGAGCTACAGGAAAGCACAGTTAAGGAAGTGAAGACGAAGACGAGTTTTTAGTCATTTCTTGAAAACAGCTAGTGTGCCATTCTAAAAGAGTTATGTAGTTCATTCCACCAACCGGGCAGAGTGAAACAAAGAGTCCGGGAAAGTGATTTCTTCCCTCTTTGGGATGGAACCACAAGGCAACGTTTATTACTGGAGGGCACATAAATGCGAAGACGTGAGAGCAGGTAGGGAGGTGCGAATCCAGTGGTCACTTTAAGTGCAAACATCAGAGCCTTGAATTTGATGCGAGCAGCTACTGGCAGCCAGTGCAACTGGATGAACAGCGGAGTGACGTGTGCTCTTTTAGGCACGCTAAAGACCACTCTAGCTGCTGCGTTCTGGATCAACTGCAGGGGTTTGATAGTAGAAGCTGGAAGCCCTGCGAGAAGAGCATTGCAGTAGTCCAGTCTGGAGAGAACAAGAGCTTGAACGAGGAGTGTTCCGATATGAAGGTTCTGACCTTCCTGATGTTGTAGAGAGTGAACCTGCCGGAACAAGCAGTTCTTACAAAAACTGAGACCTGGGGCACTCCAGTGTCTAGATGTTGCAGGTTGGACATCTCTCCCCTCCAAGACACCCTAAACGACCTGTCAGAGAGGTAAGATTTGAACCAATGAAGTGCAACGGAGTACTGTAATGCCTAGTGATTTAAGGCGTAGTCAGCAGGATCTGGTGGTTTACAGTGTAAAAAGCGGCTGACAAATCCAGCAGGATAAGAACTGACGATTTGGAGTCTGTATTAGCCAGTCTGAGATCTTCAACAACAGAGGGCAGTGCAGTCTCGGTCTAATGATCTTTCTTAAAGCAGGATTGGTTGTTATTAATGAGGAACACAACTTTTTTCAGAATCTTGGCCATGAATGGAAGCAGGGATACCGGTCTATATTTAAATGCTGAGCAATCTCTAACCTGAAGTCTATAAAAACAGTATTTGACTAATTTAACTCTTAACTTTCCTGTAGCTCAGTGGTTAGAGCATGGCGTTAACAACGCTAAGGTCATGGGTTCAATCCCAGGGATTGCACATACAATGTAAAGTATAATGCAATGTAAGTTGCTTTAGATAAAAGCCCCTGCCAAATGTAAATGTAACTTCATTTTACTGATTAAGGGTATAGTTCCTCCAACAATAAAAAATTCTTCCATCCTTTAATCACCCTCATTTCAAACCTGTATGACCTTTTTCTTCCTTTTTTGTCTTCCTCAGAAGCAAAAAAAACATTTCCGTTTAAAATGAGGGTAAAGATATTATGAAAGAATTATCGGTTTTGGATAAACTTTTCTTTTAACTGTCATTATATGTATTTCAGAGTCAAAGAATATGATTCTGTACCCAAAGTGGACTTGCAGATGGTAGGGTCTGTGGGGCTGAGCTGAAATCCATCCACACACACACACCGGAAGCTGCCATGTGTGTTCATGCAGTGCTGTGTGCAGGGAAACATGGAGGAACACTCGTCCACATCCACACAGGTTTTCCCATTATCCTTAAGCCTGAATCCGGGATGACACCTGCACTGCAGAGACAAACACACCACAACTCTTAGTATCAGGTTGCACCAGTGCATGTGTTTAAGTTTCACCATCAACATTTTTACAAAAAGCATTTGGGAGTAATTTACATCTTCAGTAACTACTAAAAGACAGGGCATCTGGAGCAGATCCGTTTCTGGGCCCCCCATCTAATTTGGTCTAATCTGGTCTGTTCGCAATCACATTATTTTTTCTACTATGGAAGTCAATAGTGCTCCAAACTGTTTGGTTAACAACCATTCTTCAAAGATCTTCCTTTGTGTTCAGCAGATAAAACAAATTTATACAAGTTTGGAACAATTTGGGTGAGTAAATGATAATTTTGAATTTTTCTGTAAATTACCCTTTATAATGGTATAATGGTGTTTATATGTAATGATTTTATCTTTGGGTTGCTGTTCTCCTCCCGCCAAGCAGGATACACTCCTTCGAGTGCCAGGCTTTCTCCACCTTTGCAGATGGCACTTACGCTCTAAACACTATCCTGTTTATTAGCCCTGATTAACAAGATAACTCCTCCGAGTCTTCTGTGTTAGTACGATTTGTAAATATGTAAATATATATTGTAAATATTTTCTTCAGAAAAAGTTATTCAAGAAAATATAGATTTCTATTTAGAATGAATTTAAATAAAAAGGAAATAATTAAAAGTGATTATAATGTTTAAAGTTTGATGCATTATATTAATTTGAACACATATTTGACATAAGCCCCTTTTACACAGTAATCCTGGTAATTTAACAGCAAATTTCCATGACTGACAAATACATAAATGTGCCGTTCATACAAGCACAAATGTATGTTTTGCTGGTAGCATACCATTCACACATCAGTACCAAAATATAGATACTCTGTGATATGATTAACTGGAAGTGACCTTTAGACAGCTTTGCCTCCCCCAGTGTTGTCTGAAAACATGGTGGGTTGTGAGTTTCGTTCTGAGCATACAGTCAGTATTTTTGTTAATATTTTCTTGTTTATTACATTAATGCAATGACTCTTGAGCCAACAACTAAGACTACTTCAAACAACAGTATTGAACCATAGGGCAAAAAATACTAACATCTGAAAGCAGAAATGCTACTTGCAACTAAAAACAACAATATTCATACCTATGGCTACAAAGAGGTCTGTGCAGTGGACGTGGGCAACACAGGAAATTGATTTGGAAAAAATGAGTTATTTAATTGAATATAATTGAAGAGATCTGGACAAAACACTTTTTAATATCTAGAGAGAGTTTTAAGCACGTACCGTAACTGCTGAAACCCTCAGACCCACCTCAGATTGGCTATTGTCCCCTGGTGATACATCAACCCTAGTGAATACAGGACAGTATCCGGTTTGTTTGGTGGCAGAATACCCAATGTATGCACGTATGTTCATCAGAAAAAATCAGCTAACACTTTGCCTCAAGGCCAGCACCTGCAAAAAATGTCTTTGGTTACTTCGTAACCTTGATTTCCTATGAGGAAAACTTCAAAAATCCAGTGAAGGTATTGTGCAAAGACCATCCCACTGCCATGCAGATATACTAAATAGAGATGCCCTTAGTCCAAGCTCATAAAGAGGCAACTGCTCTCATTGAATGGGCCCATTTACAGGACAATTAACCGGACAATTCACACTCTGACTGAAATAAGCTAGAATTCCAATCCAGTGTGACAGCCACTGCTTAGAGACAGGGCGCCCTTTTGCATGGCCCCTTAAGCACACAAGAAGCTGCTCAGACTGACAAAACCGAGAGAGGCCTTCAATGTAAACACACAAAACCTGCACTAGGCAGAGCCCATGCTGAAAAGCTGCATCTAAATAGGCAGCTGACTCAGGCACAAAGGGCAGAATTGTTATACCAAAACACAGTTGATAGCGATTTAGGAACATAGCCCACCCTAGATTTTAGTGCGGTTACAGGCACCAGGCCCAAACTGCAAAAAAGTGTTTTCAGGACCAAGGCTAGATCCCAGTATGGAATCATCTGCCGTTTTACACGCCGGATGTAAACCTGACCACCAAATCGTGTCTGCCATCAGAACCCATCAATCTGATTCTGAAATGCTGCAATAGCTGAAACACACACCTTCAGGGTGGACGGCATACTGCCACTGTCCAACCACTGCTGAAGACAAACGACTGACACAGGACAGCTCACAAGGTCAAAGCCATTCGAGCTGCACCATTTTACAAAAACTGCTCATTTAAGCATGTGGTCATAGGACGTGACGTGACGTGAGGCCAAGTATGGCGACCCATACTCGGAAATTGTGCTCTGCATTTAACCCATCCAAGTGCGCACACACACAGTAGTGAGCACACACACAGTAGTGAGCACACACACAGTAGTGAGCACACACACACCGTGAACATACACCCGGAGCAGTGGGCAGCCATTGCTGCGGCGCCTGGGGAGCAGTTGGGGGTTCGGTGCCTTGCTCAAGGGTCACACCTCAGTCGTGGTATTGAGGGTGGAGTCGTGGTAATTCACAATCTCCACCTACAATCCCTGCCAGACCTGAGACTCGAACCTGCAACCTTTGGGTCACAAGTCCGACTCTCTAACCATTAGGCCACGGCTGCCCCCACAGGGGCTCTCACAGCAGGGGCTCTCAACGGAATTGGCCAAGTGGGAAGCTATAAGCATGATATCTAGATCCAGAAACCAAAGCTGGGCACAGTTCGGCCATCTTGGAGCTACAGACTACAGACTGGCAGACAGCCATGGCATCAGAACTGCATCCCCACCTTCGAAAAAGTAAGACATACTGATCTGGGATTTAGCCTCTACTCTCTGTGAGGAATCCCATCCCACGACTGCATATTCGTGGCCGCATTCAGGCTGCCAGGATTAAAATATAGAGAAGGCAATCTACTATGCCGAAAAGGAGAAGGCAATCCACTATGGCTAAAGCACACCACTATGGTGTTTTATTTATGATACTACAGATATATTGTCTGTACGAATCAAAACATGGTGGCCTTAACACAAAAACGTATGTTAAAGTTTTTAAATTATAATACATATAATTTTTAAATAATAATACATAAATACATTTGATCATAAATTAAACTTACATATGATCAACACAAAATATAAACATGTCTGCTCTTTTCTAAAGAAAAATACTTATGCAGAAACACCAAGAATATTAACAAGTGAATTTCCCAGCATGGAACATTAACAAGTATAATTCTCAGCATGCACCATTAATGCATATTGTTCTAAAATGTAGTTAACTGTGCTTTATTCTAGTCTAGCAAAACGTTTTAAGAACGAAGATTTGAAATAAGGATGAATTGAGTCCTCTGCACTGTCTTGTTTTGGGTGGATGGTATAATGTCATGTAGCTAGTGCTAGGCCTTGGAAAGAGAACTGTTGGCTGTGATTATTAGGCTGTTGGTAAGGTGGAGATGGAAAAGATGTTGGCAGGGGTGGTTCATGAAATCTCTTAGGAGGTTCCCTTGGGACTCCTTTTTTTTGCCACAGCCATACGATTTGATATTTTGATACTTCCCTTTGCTTCATATTCCTTCATACTGCTTCACTTTCCTTCAAATTCCCTTTGTTCCTGGATATAAGAGCTTCCTGTTCTCTAAATGTAGTTTACACAGTCTCTAACATTGTAGCTACAGAGTCAGTAAAGTTTTTTTGCTGTGAGTGGTACCTAAAAATACATAACAAACATTTAAAGGATTGAAATGCATTGGAACTGCATTTGGATTACGATTTTTGCCTTGCCATATCTTGCCTGTAAAGAGTTATTGTTACAGAATACTTTGCAACTCATGGATCCAGCAGTAGTTGACCGCCTTTCCTCCGAGGTGTCAGCCCAAGCTCATACCCTAGCCACACATCAACATTAGCTCTTGTGACTGACGCTGTTAACAGATAAACAAGGGAAGGCCCTCTAGGAAGTTCGTACGACATCACCCAACCTGCCTGCACACGTTTCTCAGGTTAGTCCTTCCCAATCCACTACTACTCTTGTCGTGGTTCCTTCAGCTCCCCGATTTTTTTCAGAGAAGTATGATGGCTCACCAACCAAGCGCAAGGGCTTTTTGATGCAATGCTCTATGTTTTTAGCTCAGCAACCTATGCTCTGTTACCAGCAAGAGTAAGATCACATTAATCTGTTCTCATCTGTCTGGGAAAGCTCTGGACTGGGCTACTGCAGTTTGTGACAACCAAGTTTCATCTTCTATTTCCTACCCAACCTTCGTGCAACAGCTAAGGGAGGTATTTGAACACCCAGAGGGAGGCAGGAGTCCAGGGGATTGTCTGTTGGCCCTGCATCAGGACTGTTTGACAGCTGGAATACGCCCTCGAATTCTGCACTCAGGCCACTCACAACTACATGGATGTAGGACACCCTGACACTGTTGTTTTACAGTGGACTCAATACCGAACTACAGAAGGAACTGGCTTGCCGTGAGGAGGATTGCTCATTGGATGAATTCAACATGACCAGTCGTATTGATAACCATACTCCGCTCCCAAAAAACCCCTCAGAAAGGGCCCAGCGGATCATTGGTCCTTTATGAACATACCCGAACCCATGTGGATTGGTCGGACTCATCTCACCCAGAAGAACAGGAATGCCGCATGAAGGAACATCTCTGCCCTTATTGTGGCCAGGCTGGACACCTCCGTGCCCACTGCCCTGTTTGCTCTAAGCAGCAAGTCTCTACCCGGGTGAGTGAATTATAAAATTACGATTGTGCTGCTTCATGTTTCTAGCTGCCCATTATAATTTGTTTTTCTAATTCCAAGGTAATGAACAAGGCTCTGCTGGATTCTGGTGCAGCTGGTAACTTTATAGAAGAAACTCTGGTGAAATTGCAACTCTTATCCCCTGTAACTCTCCTCTGGCAATGGCAGCTTTAGACGGCAGACCACTTGGATCTGGTCACGTTCGTCACTTCACAACCACAGTCGAACTACAGGTCAGGGCTATTCATCATGAAGTCATCCAGCTCTTTCCCATTCGCTCCCTCACAACCCGTGTTAGGACTGCCTTGGCTCCAAAAACACAACCCTCAGATCTCCTGGCAGGACATGGAGATCATCCGCTGGGGAACCACTTGCTTCACCCAATGTTTACATCAACCAGTCCCACTTTCCATACGAACCATCTCCACAACACCTGACCACAGTGACATCCCTAATCTTTCACCCGAGTATGCCGATTTGCAGGAAGCCTTCAGCAAAACCAAGGCCTCCTGCCGAGTGTCCCACCATGTGTTTCTCACCACCTAAGGGTTGAATCTTTCCTCTCTCCAAGCCTGAGTCCTAAGCCATGCAGGCCTACATTAAGGAAGAACTAACCAAAGGTTTCATCCACCTCACCAGCCTCAGTTGGCTTCTTCTTCATGGGCAAGAAGGATGGAGGGCTACATTCAGGCATCGATTACTGGGGACTCAATGATGTCAAGAACACCAAAGCATTTACATTTAGGTATTTGGCAGACGCTTTTATCCAAAGCGACTTACATTGCATTATTCTACACATTGATCACTATACATTGAGTATGTGCAATCCCTGGGCTCGAACCCATGACCTTGGCGTTGTTAACGCCATGCTCTAACCACTGAGCTACAGGAAAGCAGAGGCTTTATCTCACCAGACCCGGGAAAACTGTCCCGAACCCATCATCCCCACCTCAGTCATTCTAGCTCCTGTTCAATGGGATTTTATGACCAAAATGACCCAGTCTCACACTAAACATCCAACTCCCGCTGAGTGTCCCACCATGCTCTGCTATGTACCTCCTAATCTCAGAGAGAAGGTAATCCACTCAGTCCATTCCTCGCACAGCTCTGGCCATCCTCGCATCACTGCCACCACCCAGCTCCTTCAGAACCGGTTCTGGTGGTCTTCGCTCCCAGCTGATGTAACCGCTTTCGTGCAGAACTGTGATACCTGTGCCATGGTTAAATCCTCTAAACAACTCCCTGCTGGTCTCTCACAACCTCTGCCTGTTCCACAGAGACCCTGGTCCCATACAGCCCTCGACTTTGTCACAGACCTGCCTCCCTCTCAGGGCAATATCACCATCCTCACCATAGTGGATAGATTGTCCAAGGCTTGTTGCTTCATTCCATCCTCTAAGCTACCCACAGCCTTAGAGACAGCTAAGTGCACTCTGTCTTTAGATTCTACAGTCTTCCTGAGGACATTGTGTCGGATCGAACAACAGAAGGTGGGTTAACATATTAGGGGAACCTTCTGATGTTCCTGCCATTGATGATTGGATTCAATGAAGCAAGGCAGTCTGGGATCAGGCCCATGTGCAACTCCAGTAGGCTATCTTGGTGGCGAGGAGACCTTCCAGGTTCGAAAACTCCTTGACTCCAGACGCCGGGGTCGAACACTTCAATACCTGGTAGGGGTACGGTCCAGAGGAAAGGTCCTGAGTCCCAGCTGAGGACATCCTGGACCCTACGCTCACTGCTGACTTTCACCGAGCTCACCCTGAGAGACTGGCCCTATGTCCCCGAGGTAGACCCCGGCGTCGGATCCGTCATCGAATCAGGAGCCATTCGCAGGAGGGGGGCTTTGTCATGAATGCTGCTTCCAATTCCGTTGATTCCCGTAATGACCACCGGCGGTCACCATCCCCCGAATATTAGGACTACAACTCCCATAATCCCACATACCCGGCTGATTGACTCCACACCTGTCTATACACTGCTTCATTGCGAAGTCTTGTTTTGCACTGGTGAACATTTTTGAGCATTTTTCTGGTTAATCTCTTTTGTGTTTTGACCCTGCTTTGGATATACTCACAATTATTGCTGCCTGCCCTGATTACTATCTGTTACTATTACTATCTGGATTATTGTTTGTACTACACTACCTGCCCCGATCTTGGAACTGCATTTGGATTATGATTTTTGCCTTGCCATATCTGTCTTTTATCACTAAAACTGTACAACTCACTTTCCCTTCACCGGTTATCTTTGTTGCACAATTATTATGATATAAAGTAAAGTAAAATTAAATTAAAATGAAATAAAGTTAAATACAATTAAATAAAATTGAAGTTAATAAGTTGACCCACCTTCTGTCACACTGTCTGTCTGCTCAACATCCCAAGTTGGTGTCACGATGTCTGTCAACCTACTTTCATCACATGCATTGTCAACGGAGCTAGTTTGGGAGTCTTTAGGATTCAGGCTACTGCTAAGAGTCACAGGATTTGTAGAGTAGATGGTCCCCCAGATGGACTGACAAAGTTTAAAATAGGTACAGGATCCACTTTTTTATGATGGTCATGTATTTTCAGAAATTTTGTGTGTTTTAGCTTGTTAATCACCTGTTTTTTGTTTGTGTTTATGCCTCATTTATTGTTTATCGTTATGCCTTACCTTCATTAACCTGTTAATAAATCTTATCTCCTCGAATAAGGAGAAGTTATTATGTTTTTGTTACAGTGGAAGCTCCCGCACTGCCTCCTCCGCACCACCAGAGGGAACCCTCACCTGAATACGGACCAGTTCTCATTTGGACTTCATTTCTCATCATCCCTCATATCTGGGACTGACCACACCCACACACACCTGCAAGTCATTACACACAGGCATATAAACCCCACACACACATCAGTTCTTTTGCGAAGTCTTGATTTGCCCCAACTGTCTCTACTGAGTGGTTCTCCTTGTATTTTTGTTTGCCCGTTTTGACCTTGGATTGTTTATTATTTTTGATTGCTCTCTGCCTGCCTCCATTTGGATTTGTTTATTGAATTGTGATTGTTTGCTGCCTGCCTCAACCCTTGCCTGTCCCACGTTCCCGCCTTTGCCTTGTCCCCGCTGTTTCTGTTTTCGATGATTGACCCTGCATTGCTTAACTATTTTTTATTAAAGCTGCAAATGAATCCAAGTGCCCCTGACTCGTCGCAACAGTTTTAGTCTCACTGCAGTCATTTTATTGATTTCTATAAACAGCGTCATCTGCATCAGATTGTTTTGTTATTGGCTTATGTCAGCATATTTTGTGAGTTTAGCTGAAATCCTGTTCTTTGTTCACACATAGGACTTAACCGGTAAATTACCAGTAATGATACAACCCTTTTAAACTTTTGCTTGATTACTATAGAGAAAACATCAGTGAACTGCATAAATACCTTAACCGTAACAGACAAATCATGGTAAATATTGCTTTTCACATACTTTTTCTAAACAAAATGTGATTTTATCAAATGAAAATATACAGTATAATTTAAATGCAGGGTAGTTGATTTTTATCAAAAACAAATTCTTTGCTGGTCAAAGGCCCATTTAAATCCTCATAGCAATAACTAAGTAAAATGGTCTATACATTTTTACATAAACATATCTTCTGTGCAAGGCACAGAACCATAAAATGTCTGTTCAATCATTGCATTTGGTCCTTATGTGTTTATTTTTATCTCCTGCATTTTCATCAATTCAAGTTTTTCAAAGAACTGCGGTAAGTTGGAATAAATCATCAAACATGGTGAGTCATGGCATCTTCACCTGTTATTGTTACATGCACTGTTTGCCACATGTTTAGTGTAGCCTGCTCTGTCAGAGCTGGGGGTTTTACATGTAATAAATGTTGGGAAATAATAAGGCTGACAGAGAAGATTTCAGAATTAGAGACATACATCCAGACTTTACTTAAGGATAGTAAAAGTGGTAGGGCAGACTTTGGATGCAACTAGGTCTATTGTTCAGCTCCAGTTGCAGATCCCCGGCAGCAGGGAAACTTTGTGACTGTAAGACAGCATGGACAAAGGACAGGACAGAACACAGCGAACAAAACACCGCTTTCCCATTCCGATTACAGTTTTAAACAGGTTCTCTCCACTTAGTGACACACCCACTGATGGGATACATAGCAGATCGTCATCTAAATGGTGGGATGTCTAAGTGGTGTTTACAGAATAATATAGGTTACATAGATAATTGGAAAAGTTTTGGGGGTAGACCTGACCTGTTGAAAAGAGATGGCCTTCATCCCTCTAGGGCTGGTGCTACTTATTTATCTAGAAATTTGCCACATAGTCTTATTATTTATACTACTAATACTTGACTAACTGGGCCCCAGGACAGGAAACAGACCGACTGGCTTAACTAACTGTCTGCTAGCCATCACGTCTTTTAACATAATTTACCACACAAAGAATCATCTAAATATTATAATATAGAGACTGGTGTCCCTGACTTGTAAATACAAAAAACCATGTAAACAATTAAATGGCAATTTATACAGTGTTAAACACATAAAAAAGACACATAACATAGACAAACAATTAATAAGTCTTGGTTTGCCGAATATTAGATCTCTCCCTACATAAAGCGCTTTTTGTTAATGACATGATCACAGATCATAACTTAGATGTTCTCTGCATGATAGAAACATGGCTAAAATGAGACGATTAGATTAAATTAGTCTATCCCCAAAATTACTGCTATAAGCATGAGTCTTGTCCAAAAGGCAAAGGGGGAGGTGTTGCTGCACTTTATAGGAATATTTTTAAAGATACCCAGATGTAATGGTGCTCAATATAACTTCATATGGGGTAAATAACAAACAGAGTTTGTCATTTCTACTGGCTACTGTCTACAGGCCACCAAGGTACCACACAGACTTTATCAAAGATTTGCTGACTTTTTTTTAGAAGTAGTACTGGCCACTCTGAACTGTTTTAATTCCTTAGCAGAACAGGTGTTTAAAGATAAAAGGCCTTTTAAGGTGTAAAAGGTTTTCTGAACTTTGAAAACCTTGATAGCGCAACAGAAAATGTTAACTCCCTCCTCTCTTACACCTTAGACAAAGTTGTTGTTGTCAAGTTCTTGTTGTCAAGTTCGCACAGGAAAGAACCCAATTGCAGACAGTGATTCACACAAACCAAACTATTTAAATTGAACAAAAACACAAACTTCCCACAAGGGGCTTTATTTAAATAAACAGAACTCCCACAAGGGGGCGAGAACGAGGAACAAAAGGCAGAATGTCAATACAAAATATAAATAAATGAATATGAACTTTAAGCACTTTAAGCCGATTTAAGCAAAGAGTAAATAACCAATATGTAATCAAAAATGAACAAAGACAGGAATAGACTTTAAACATACAACAGGGAACACTTGATGAAAACAAACCCAACGAGGAACAAGAAACAAACCAACAAACAGATCTCGGACCATGAGGTGAAACCGACAGGACTCGGGAACAGATCACGACAGGCTGGGCACACTGCGAGAAGTGAGAAACAAGAGACGAGACACGAGAGAACAAACCAGCACAGGACAGCAAACACAAGGGCATTAAATACAACAGGGAACAATTACAAACAGGTGCACGACATCACACAAATGAGGAAACAAGGGGGCGGGATCGGAGAGCACATGGCAGATGTAAACAAAGCAGAGCCATGTGCTTCCACATAGAACGCACACCCAGAGCGCGAGTTTAGACTCAGACTCCAAAACAAGAACCGGAACCACGACAAGATGAGTCGGAATCTAAACCTCACACTCTGACATATAACACTGACTGTGTCAGGATTCTGGCAGAACGACACCTCTGACACCTCTATGGTTAAAAAAGCCCAATGAGCATACCCATGCCATAAAAAGAACAGTTTGGAAAATGAAAAGCATGTGGAAGCAAACAAAACTGGAGGTATTCCATACAGCATGGAAGGAGGGTGTTTCAAATTACAGAAAGGCCTTAAAAAGGTCAATTTCTGCCTACTCTATAGACACAACCCTATATATTTATTTGATACAGTGGCTAAATTAACCAAAGATAAAGCGTCACCTGCTTCTGACAGTTGTCAATATCATAGTAGTGATGATTTTATGAATTTCTTCAATAACAAAATAGATACTGCCAGAGACAAAATAATAAACATGCAATTGCCTGCAACACAATTACATCGGATGGTGCATCATAACGTGTTCAAGGTACAATTCCAGTCATTCTCTATTATAGGAATGAACTGTCAAAATAATTAAATCATCAAAATCAACACCATGTTTGCTAGATCCTATACCTACCAGGTTGCTGAAAGAGATGCTTCCTGAAACTATAGATCCTCTACATAGTATTACTAATTCATCATTGGTGTTAGGATATGTCCGAAAACCTTATAAACTGGCTGTGATCAGACCCCTTATTAAAAAAACAACAACTTGATCCCAGGAAACTTGTAAAAAACAGACCCATTTCAAATTTACTCTTTATTTCAAGAAAACTATAGAGAGTGATGTCTTTATAGATATGCGGTATCTGCACAAATTTCCAGTCCAAACAGAATGCATAGTCGATTGTATAGCAACTTGCATAGCAACTTTCTACTACTAAATTCAGGCAAAACAATAATACCCAGAATTTCAAAATCAAGTGCGGCTGGTAAATCCTTTTCATTTTTGGCGCCCAAACTCTGGAACAGTCTTCCCACTACTGTCTGGGAGGCAGACACACTATGTCAGTTTAAATCTAGATTAAAGACCCACCTCTTTATTCTATCCTGCAAATAGTCGTACAGATTTATTACTAAAATCCCATAAGGGATTGTTATGCTGCATTAATTAGGTATACCAGAACCAGGGACACTTCCCATAAGAACAGATGTACAAGCTAACATCTGTTCTTTCATTTCCCCAAGGTCCTGTATTCAGCCAGATCCAAACTTTATCAAGACCAGATGGTGGGGGACAGGATGGTACGACCACTAAGACAGATCATCTGGATTTTATGGACTTCCTTAGTAAACTTACCATTATCTACATACCTACCTCCAGCTTAGTTAGTTTCTATCATTTGTTCCCTGCCTAGTCACAGCAGTGCGACGTTATAGCTGCAATTAGTTACATTATGCTTCTGTTGCCATTTCTGTTGGTAACATTTCTCAGTGCCTGACATATTGTCAGATATAATTCGACTTGACAGTCTGAAATCAATAAATTATTAAAACCCATTATAATCAACTCTCTGTTCATAGTCAAGAAAGTTACTAATTGTTAACGTGCCAGAGGAGAACTGGCCCTCCTGGTTGAGCCTGGTTTTTCTCAAGATTTTTTCTCCTCTATACATCATTGGAGTTTTGGTTCCTTGCCACTGTTGCCCTGTTGGCTTACTTACTGGGAGACTGCTGACATTTAACTTAGCTTAGGGTTTTGTAAATTTCTAATATTGCTTCTAGTGAAATGATAAAATTACAGTCCAAAAGACTTTTCTATTTTGTATTCCTTTGTCTCCAAATCTTTTTCATTCTTTTTCATTCTCTTTCATTTTTGTAATTCTGAGATATTTTTATTGTATATATTTTTTGTATGTATTTTACTTTTGTGTGTTGCATTTCATGGTACTATTGCAAATCCCTTATACCCCTGTCGCATAAGATGTTATCTTTCTAGATGCCATCTGCATGTAAGCTGGAATGGCATATCTTGCTTAATGATTTTGTAGTTTTATCGGTTCAGTAAGTGTTTTATTCATAAACCTATTATAAACCTTGTATGCTTAATTAGTTTTATTAATATACATCTCACACATATTATTTGCAATAATACCATGTATTCTGTATTGGACATGTCTGACATGCTGCTTTGAAGCAATGTAACATTGTAAAAAGCGCTATGTGCATAAAATTGAATTTCCACCACAAAAGTTTTGTTGGTTTAGGAAAAAAAAAAGAGGAAAATGACAGAATTTTCCAGTGACACATATATACAGTAAATTGTACATGGTTAGAGGATTAATTAAATTAGTGTGAGTGTAAAAAAAGGGCTAAAAAAGTGTACTGATTAAAGCTGATGTGGTAGTATTTACCTTGAAGCCAATTTTTAGGTCCTCACACAGCTGATTGCAGCCACTCAGTTTCCTGTTCACACATTCATCAATGAAGCAGTTGAGTTCATCGGTACCATCACCACAGTCATCGTTATAATCGCACAATAAAGTTTCATTGATGCAGCGACCATTCCCACATGTATATGCTGTCTCGTTGCATTTCTTTTCTGCTTGAAGGACAGAAAGGGGAAGAACTGTTAAATGCATTTACAGATTTTATAATGAATGCACAATAACTATCCATTTGGGTCAGAAATGTCACTGGTCCCATTAGGTCAGAGGTTTCACCGTCCAATAATCTTCAAATCATTGATTTTGTTTTCTGTAATGTTTTAATTTTTGTAATTCTGCTAATTACAGAAAGGTCACCAAGGCAACTATAGCGTTCACAGACATAAGCCAATGGTAAAGGCACAGCAGGACTATGGCTTCATTCATACCACGGCCTGTGCAGTGAGGATTTTTGGGAGCTTCATCTGAGTGATCATGACAGTCAAACTCTCCATCACACTCCCAGGACTTCTGAATCAGACAGCGGCCATTATCACAGCGAAACTCACTGGCCTTACAAGCAGGATACTCTACACAGACAAACACAACTCACTATACCTATACAGGTGTATCAAAACAAACTGAGCTATTATTCAATCATGTTTTATGTGATTTTAGTTAATTACTTTACTTTATAAAATCTAATTAAATGAGCTCTGTTAGAAGCCATGATGAAATGTTGATAAACACACACCTGCACATTTGATATATTTTTTAAATATTCATACCGCACTCCAAAGATTCATCCGAGCCGTCCCCACAGTCATTGTCATGGTCACACACAAAGTGTTTGGGGATACACTGACTGTTCTGACACATGAATTCTCTTGCCTTACATGTGTTATTGACAACTGAGAAAGAAAGAAACAGCTTCAGCTAATATCTCTTATGTGGTCACCATATCTTTTACACATGCAGCAAAACAATACAGTTTAATACTATGCGTGTTTAAATGTATTTGACTGACCACAGCCCGCCTTTACACTCTCGTCGGCTCCATCGGGACAGTCTGTGTCTCCATCACACACCCAGCGCTGAGGGACGCACTTGTGTGAGTCTGGACATTGGAAAGTGTCTGCACTGCACGTCTTATTCTCTAAGAAGATCATATAAAAATTAAATAAAAGTGACCTATTCGTCAGAATATGGTAACCCATACCTGAAATGTGACCTCTGCATTTAACCCATCACTGGTGAGGAGTGAACACACTGCAAGTCGTGAACACGCACACACCCGGAGCAGTGGGCAGCACGTTACTGCGCCCGGGGAGCAATTGGGGGTTAGGTGCCATGCTCAAGGGCACTTCAGTTGCAACCCCCCAGTGCTGGAATCGAACCAGCAACCTTCTGATTACTAGCCCAACTCACTAACCAGTAGGCCACAACTGCCCCCCCAAATGATATCATTTATCAATCATAACATAATTTCAACCTAACATGAACTTCAGTGTATGTACTGTACTGTTTATTAATGCACATTCTTTAAAAGTAATACAAATGAATACGCCTTTGCCCTTAAATTAACACTTTTGATATGCTGGTTTAACCAAGGGTATGTGAGCGGCGATATTAAAATATTATTAACTAATTATATTATAGCCCCCTTTTTATAACTCAGTCAAATTCTGTGGGATAAAATGAAGTTCCATCCTGCATGAATTCCTCCTGAATATTGGGAAATAAAAGTGAAGCTGTTGGTAAGGATCTGGACTCACTGCATCTGCTGTCCTCATCAGTACCGTCTCCACAGTCGTCTGCTCCATCACACACCCAGCTGCTGGAGATACACCGATGATTCCCACACTCAAACTGTGTTGCTGAGCAGAACTTATCTGAAGAAGTCATTACATGAGCCGCTAGTCAATTACTCAAGGCATAAAACCTCTTACAGACTAACATGAAACGAACTTCAGATGTTTTGTGTGCGTGTATG
>JAZGTJ010007136.1:0-23472 GCA_036877575.1 Botia almorhae
GTATGCCTTGTTGTCATTATGCAATATTAAAGGAATTCAAAAACAAAAATTCATTATCAATGTCTTATTGTCAAGTTCTTATTTCATTTCAAATTATTGACACATGTATAGTGACTTTAAATAATCCTTTTTCTTTTCAATGTACCCTTTAGGAATTGCCCATGGCCCTGTTGTTGCAGGGGTCATAGGTGCCACCAAACCCCAGTATGATATCTGGGGCATGACGGTAAACTTAGCGAGTCGAATGGACAGTACCGGGGTCAATGGAAGGATTCAGGTTCCGGAGGCCACGCGTAACATTCTGGCAGACTGGGGCTTTGTGTTCGAGTTGCGTGGTGAGATATTCATAAAGGGCGTTAGCGAGCGGCAGGGACGTGTCCGCACATACTTCATCAACACCAAGAGGCGTCAGATGGCAAGCAATGGAACTGTGGACAGAGAAAAGAATGGACACAGTGGAAGGACAACCCTGGCCGCTGTGGTCTTCGGTCTTGTGCAAGCCATTCATAGAGAGAAACAAAGAGGCACAAATGGAGGTTTCACCTTGCCAAACAGTAACTTAAGCACATGACAGTGTGAAAAATCAACCTTAGATTCATGGACCTCATTTGATTCATGGACAAATCCGCCTTTATCTTCAAAAGTATACCTCAAAGATCATTTAATTGATGTCTTCCCAGCAAACAATTTTAGGTTGTAAAAACATTTCCCTAACATTTCCAAGTAACAAAAACATTTAAAATGTTAGTTTAAACGTTCTAGAAACTTTCAAAATGTCCCGTTTTAAAGACATTGTATAAATGTTTTTGCTTGTTTGTAAGAACTTTATAATCTGTAACGTTTTTAAAATGTTCCACTTAAAAATTAAGAATAAAGATTTTGATATATGTGATATATAAGGTAAAAAAGTTCTACTAACATTATTCAAAAACTTTTCTGAATACTTTCAGAGAACTTTTAGGAAATGTTAGCCAACGTTCTGAAAACATTCCCTGTTAGCTGGGTTTCTAATCATCATGGTCTACAGAACAGGAATGAAAGAACTTAACTTAGGGACTTAATTATTCTTCTAATGAAACTAAATGTACAACTTGCCACGTTTGATAAGGTACTTTGAGACCTTGATGTTTGGCTTTGAGACATACATGAAGGTATAATTTACTTACAATACAGCCAAAGTAAACATTCAGATAATCATGTTGATAATGCAGTTTACATCTCTTTTACAGAACTCTTCCTCATACACACCATGGCAGCATACAAATACCTCGCGTGTACCACAGATACAAATTGTGCATATGACTTCTTTGTAAGTTCTATGAACATTAAAATGCTTTTTTAACCTCATATGAATGTTGAGATTTAGTAGTGTATTTTGTACAGTCTAAAATCTTAGTAAAATAGAACTTAAAATAGAAATCAAATCCATGTTCTATATTTTGTTCTTTTGTGCATTCAAATCAGTGTTATTTTTCTGTTGTCAATGTCATTTAAATGTCATGTAAAACACATTTTATGTTGCCTTGGGACTGAGCTGTTAATGTGTGCTAAAGAAAGCATTATTTACAAGGTTATACCTTCAAATGATTCACATTTAATTAAAATGGAAGATGTCATGCTATGATTGTACAGTAGTAAATATTAATATAAAATAAAACAAATTAAGTGTAGCTAAAAACAGTTGTCATGTGTTAAAACACGGGCGAGTTATCTAGAGCAAAATTTGATCCTACAGCTGTGGACGTATAAACCTCGTAATGTTCTTTTAAACGATTCATCTGCTTTAATAAAACCCTGACTGACTCTGAGTTCGATTAACCTTGTCTGCACACATTGTCGACACCAGAGGAATGTAGACTCGATTAGTTCGGTCTGGTATTCTGCGCGGTAGCTCTTGCACGCGGGCTGAGTGCTATTACTCACTGCATTGTAGTTGTTGGCTAGTCTGACCAGAATTTGTCTCCAAACTCTGTTTCACCATTAAATGCGCAAAAATGGCCGATTCACAGGACGACAAACTCTACAAAGCCGAATATGCAAAAAGTGGACGCGCCTCTTGCAGGAAATGTAAAGAAAATATTGCTGGAAACTCGCTGAGAATGGCCATTATGGTGCAGGTGAGAAATTCTGTGTAACTTGGTCCCCATGCTGACACAATACGATTTGTATTTGTTTACGATCATGCACTTTATATGTAGCTATGCTCTTAGATGCACAGTACAATTAATGCGCTCGGTTATCCCGCTATGTATGAATGTATCTAAGGCCCAAGAGGAGTTGAAATCCATTCCTAATTCTCTGGACATCAGCTTACATCAACTTTAAGCGGTGCATGATAAACATAAATGAACAATTAAGAAAATCTAGAGGCAGACGTGAAACCAGAGATTTATTTTATTTGGCGATTTAGAAACAATAGAATCAGGACTGTATTATTGAACAGGATTGAATACATTGTATTGTAGTGAAGATCAAGGTACAGTTTGTGTTTTAAATGGCCAAATCAAATACATTTTCATTGGAATTAAATGCACACAGATGTTCACATCTATCATAACGGAGTTCATGATTTATCTAGTTATGATAAATATTTACAGTTTGTACTGGATGGTCGATTGATCTGTGATACACTGTTATCAAACAAGATTTGTGATCAACATTTAATAGATGCTTATATTTTTGTCATTTTTTAACAATTTTTTTAAAGATATTATACTTTCACTTTCAGATTAAATGCCTTTCTTTTAAAAACATTCATTATGAACAGCTGTTTAATTTATTATCTCTGTTTGTTTCTTCTATTTAATTGCCACACATTTGTAGTGATTCATAACAATATTTTACAAAGTAACAAACTTAATAACAATCTTCTTTGCTTTTAACCACAGTCTCCCATGTTTGATGGGAAAGTTCCTCACTGGCACCATTTCTCCTGTTTCTGGCTCCGAGCCTCAGTTCAGTCGACCTCTGACATATCAGGATTTACGGACCTTCGCTGGGATGACCAGGAGAAGGTCAAGAAGGCCATTGAGAGTGGAGGTGCTACAGGAGGTAACTGGTTTACTTACAGGAGCACACTGAGAAGTTTGCCCCATGGGCTGCAAAGCATGTAGTCTTAAGCCATTAAGTCTAATTCATTAATCCATGTTGCTTTGCAGGGAAAGGAGAGCAGAAGGGAGCAGCTAAAGGTGAGAAGACGCTGAATGATTTTGCAGTGGAGTACGCCAAATCCAACAGAAGCACCTGCAAAGGGTGTGATCAGAAAATCGAAAAGGTATCTGTTGCGTTTGACCTGATTCACACTACGCCAGTGTAACACATCCGAGGCTCTTTACATCCAGCAAAGTGAAGTTATGTTATTTTTTTTAATAATGGCCATAAATTGTTTTATAGTTAGTGTACCCTTAACGAATATTACACGTTTCATTGTAAATACAAGCTGTAAACGTTTAAAATCTGTATTCAGTCTAATTTACCAAACAAAAGATGTTGGTTTTAATGTCTCTCCTGCATATTTAAAAATAAGTGTGCATTCTGTTTAAAACTTGTGCTTAAGAAGAGGTTAGTTAGCAGATCCAAACTTAGATAAAAACTCACTTTATCTCTGCTGTCAAACGTCTTTTTAAAATCTGTATATCTTGTTAATGTTAAGCAACATATTCGAGTGTCAAAGAAGACCGTAGACCCAGAGAAACCTCAGCTGGGTCTGATCGATCGCTGGTACCACACCGGCTGCTTCGTAAGTCGCCGTGAGGAGCTGCTGTTTAAACCCGAGTACAGCGCCGCCCAGCTCAAAGGATTCGCAGCTCTGCGAGATGAAGACAAAGAGGAACTGAAGAAAAGACTTCCAGCAGTAAAGACCGAAGGGTGAGTGTCGCATTATTACACAGTTTATAACTAGAAAACATTCCATTTATATTTGTTACAGTCAAGAGTCTCGTATCATTTACATCAAGTAAATCATCACAGTTGTTTCACACGTTCCAACATGCTGTGAGTAAAACAGCCCCTGTAGGAAATCATTGAGCTCCAAAGCTTTATCTAGGTTTACCAGTTTGAGACTAAACCAGACTGATTAGTGCAACAATTTAAACTTGTTCTTAGATCCGTCTGTTATTATTAACCTATGACATTCTTAGTTAAAATAGCTTTTCTCACAATTAAAACTATTTCTTAGAAATATCCAGAAGTGCGTCATATACAAAATAGAGGACATGTTTTACACAAAGATCAGGGCATCTTAGAATTACATTTTAATGGCATGTTTTCATTGAGAGTTTGTCAAGTCTTTACGCGTGAGCATCATGTTGATCGTCCGGATCGCTGATTCCTCTGCCGCATAGAAATATGGCTTTAAAAGCCTTCCTGAAGGTTTTCATCTTGTAGGCGTAGAGGAAAGGGTTAACAGCCGAGTTGGCATGGGAGAGAATAATGGCCGTTAGCAGCAGTGGGAGGGGCACGGGACACGATGGGCACAGCAGCAGGAAGCAGTTTATGATGTGCAGCGGAATCCAGCAGGACGTGAACAGGAAGAGGACCAGGAAAAGTGAGGTGGCCATCTTCATCTCTTTCTTCATCTTCGCCGCCCCCTCGTTGTTGGCCGCCCCGCCTCGTTCTGCAGCGATCCTCCTCATCTGCCTCTTCACCGTGACAAAGATCTGCGCGTAGATGAGGAACATCACCACCAGCGGGGTCAGAACGCACGCGAAGAAGTTGAAGTAGACCATGTAGGTCATGTCCACCACCAACACGAAGAAGCAGTAACCCGACTCGGGCGGAGGCTTGTGCCAGCCCATCAGCGGCACCAGTCCGATCAGGAACGCCAGCGTCCAAGTGACGCACAAAATCAGTATGGCGTTGCGTGGTGTCATGAGTCTGTGGTACTGGAAGGGCATGAAGATGGCCACGTAGCGCTCCACGGCGATGGCTAGCAGACTGAAGATGGAGCTCTGGGTTAACATGATCAACACAGACAACATGAGCAAACAGAGGTACAGATTGTGTCGTGGGATGCCGAGGTCCGTCATTATGGCACAGGGGATCGCCAGCGAACCCACACAGATGTCCGCAATGGCCAGCGAGACCAGGAAGTAGTTTGTAACTGTTTGGAGCTTTCTGTTTAGTCCCACGGCGGCACACACCAGCAGGTTGCCCACTGTGGACAGGAGAGCTATAATGAGCTCGGCTAGCATGTAGGGCAGGTTTATGGATTCCAGGAGACTCGGAGGCGCTGGGGTGGCTTGGGTTAGTTTAACCTGCGTGTGTGACTGCATCATGACCAGGCCGGCTGTTCGACCAAAGGTGAACTGCGTGAAGGTTTGGTTTGCATTAGAACTCGCATTCATCAAAATTGTTGCGTTGACGAAGAGCAGAGCTGGTGAGAAAGTGACGTTGGCGATGGAGTCGTTCATTTTGAGCTGTAGGTGAGAGACAATAGAAGAAAGTTTAAGTTAGTAAAAATCATTTTAGTACCACATGATACACATACAGTCAAACTTACAGCTACTAATATATTGTTTAATACTTCTTAATGTAATTATTCTCCTGTTCCGTCCTCTCTAATGTATCAATATTGTAAGTTGTTATAAATATTATTTATATAGGTATTTATATATATATATATTTATATTTATATAATATATAGGTTATAAATAAAAAAAAGTGCATTATATACAGTGTGTTAGGAATCTTTTTCATTTTAAAATCGGCAAAAAAAAAGTAGTTGTTGTCAGATGTACTTACCAGTTCTCAGTCGTGATGTACAGCCTGAAATATTATTGCTATTATTATATGACAGATCACTTGTCCCTTGATGTCATCGGCCTACATTCTGCCAATGCATCTTCAAATCTACTCGAAGTTCTGTAATCCATTAGTGATGGACATGTTTGTTTAGCCTTTCTCCTCTTCTGTTATGTTTAGTAGCTGCAATATGGGCTTTTATAAGCCTTTCATTCTAATGGGAAGATTCTTCTTGTTTGTGTTTTTCCTCGCTGTGGATCATTGATTCAACCTCAGGTGCCCATTATTGGAACCCAAATGGACATTAATGACATTCTGGTGGGGAAAACAGACACCAAAGGGAAAGAAATGGAAGGCTGATGTGATTACCTGAGGTGTCTGAGCTGTCATGAATGTGATTAATTATTGGTGTGTATTATGACAAGCGCTGGATGGAGGAGCGTGTCCGGGCATGATTGGGACTCAGTGGACTGATGGTCTTCTAATGAGGTCTGCTGATGAGAACCGCTGGGTTTAAAATCCATCCACAGAGTGACCGCTCTCTCTCTCTCTCTGTAGGATTAGCTCATATCCACACAAGTTTTTCATTTAAAGTGCCAAGACATCAGATCTCTAATTTACAATAATTTGCACAATAAATCACAATAATGTAATCTTCCATGCGACTAAAACAATCCAGTTTGTCGCACTCGTCCGGTTTGTGGTGCACTTCCAATTCTACCAGTCGAGCTACACGGGAATACAGTGTTTGTGTGTTTAAGAATGAATTTTTGTGCTTTTCAGAAAGAGGAAGGCAGATGATGTCGACGGTAATTCCGTCACTAAGAAACAGAAGAAAGAAAATGAGAAGCTGGAGCTAAAGCTGAAAGTATGATCTCAAAACTCATTTTTAATTCCAGCACTAATTAAAAACTACAATTAAAGTTGCACTTCCTGTTTTTCTACAGGAACAGCTGTATGAGTTACAGGTGGTTGCTGTAGAATGCAAAACGTGAATTGTTGAATTCAAACCTCCAATTCTTACTTAATCTCTTTATTTTAGATCTGAGGTTTGTAGTATTTGCTGTGAATGTAAATGCTTTCTCTTTGAAGTCTTTTGTTTTGTTTTTTCTGTGTGTTTTTAAGGTGTTTTTCTAACCAAATGCTTCTGCTTTCTCGTTGCATTTCAGGAGCAAAGCCAGCTGATCTGGGGCATCAAAGACAAGCTGAAGAAATACTGCTCCGTCAATGACATGAAGGAGCTGCTCATTGCGAACCATCAGGAAGTTCCTTCTGGGGAGTCGAATGTAAGTGTGCACTGCAGAAAATCTGCACTGATGTGCGGTTTAACCTGAGGCTCACTGTCCAAGAAGCAAAAACACGTTCAATACCACATTGTCTACATTCTCCAATCGCTTAAGTTTGTTGTGTTAGATGCCCAATTTCGTTCTCATGTCAAAATTTGATTGACAGATAGTGGATCGTCTGTCCGACTGCATGGCTTTTGGTGCCCTGAAGCCTTGTGAGACATGCAAAGGTCAGCTTGTGTTTAAAAGTGACGCGTACTACTGCACGGGCGACATCTCCGCATGGACCAAGTGTGTGTTCAAGACCCAAACGCCTAATCGCAAAGACTGGGTCACTCCTAAGGTCGGTAGATGAGTGAAACCCATTGCATTTGAGTTTACATTTTCACCACTTTCCAGTCCATCATTGTCTCTTTTGCTTGTTTGCTCTCTCAGGAATTTGGCGAGATTCCGTTTCTGAAGAAATTTAAGTTCAAGCGCCAAGACCGCGTGTTTCCCAAAGACGCCCCCCCTGCCGCCCCCACCCCTGCCGCCACTTCTTCTGCTGCAGCTGCTGCAACCTCAAATGCCCCCAGCGCATCTGCCGCATCGGACAATAACCTCAGTGAGGTGCCTGCAGGTGAGTGATTCAGAAATTAAAACTGAAAAAACTTTATTCATTCACCCTCATGTTGTTCCAAATCTTTAAGTTTTTCCCTGGGGCAAAACAGGAGACGTTAGGCAGAATGTTACAAATTGATACCCTTAGTCACCATTCACTTTAATTGTATGAAGGGAAATTTGTTTATTTGAGTCAACTGTCCCTTTAAGAGCTAGAAGAATCCAGTTGGCTTCTAGAATCTTGTGTTTTTGACTTGGAATTTTATGGAATTTGAAAGTTCTGTGGTACCCTGCTCCCTATTTGTTCGTCTAAAGCATGTTGTTGTCCAAATATATGCAGATAAACCTCTGACTGGACTGAAGCTGTTGGCCATTGGGAAACTCAGTAAGAACAAAGATGACCTAAAGGCTGCAGTGGAGGAACTTGGAGGAAAGATCACAGGCACAGCCAACAAAGCTTCTCTCTGCCTTAGCAGCAAGAGTACGTGACTTCTTGTAGATGGAATGGGCTTCGCTATTGGTGCTTTTCAGCACTGATTTAAATCTGCTTACCCCAATGCTGTCCACTGTTTGCACATTGCATGACAGTCAGGCCTGGTTAGCAGTGCATAGGTCATGGGTTCGATTCCCAGGGAAAAGACAAACTGATAAAAAAAGTCACTTCGGATAAAAGAGTCTGCCAAATGCATAAATGTATTTTGTTTACATGACTGTAATAAAGTTATCTTGTGATAAAATTAAGCTAGGTGTGTTTGAACTAGGTGTCTTGTGTGGAGAGATTTTGTCTCGCAGGAATGTAGGTTCTGCTTGGACTTGCTAGTCAAAGGAATGGTCCCTTCTGAATTCACGTGAGCGTATTTATGTGTTTGTGTGTGTCATTTAGAAGCTCATTAATAACCTGTTCTGTTCCTCCCGTGTCTCAGAGGAAATTGAGAAAATGAGTAAGAAGATGGAGGAGGTGAGGGACGCAGGTGTGCGTGTGGTGGCGGATGGCTTCCTCACTGACATCAAGGAGTCTGGCAGGGCCCTTCAGGAGCTCATCTCCCTGCACAGCATCTCTCCCTGGGGGGCTGAAGTTAAAGTCGAACCCCAGGCTGCAACTGTGGCCTCCAAATCCACTGGAGGTCATTCCTCAAAGAGCACCGGCAGGGTCAAAGAGGAGGAAGGTTAGAAAATTAGTTTTAATCTATGAGTCGTCATAAGGCAAGATTATCAGATTTGAATGTGTGTATATGATTAAAGTTTTACAGTGTGAAGAAATTCTAAGCTGAAAGCAATTTGGGGCGGGACTTCATTTTACCTGTCAGAACTTGATTGGGTAAAATGTGTGAACTGTGAAACTATTGGTTATTTTTTTTAGAGAGCTGTAAAAAAAGAAACTTGCTCTGCTCCTACAGGTGGAAGCAAATCAAAGAAAATGAAGCTGACGGTGAAAGGAGGGGCAGCAGTAGATCCAGACTCTGGTGAGACTGACCAGATTATTCTCATTAAAACAAATGCCAGCACATGAGTTGAAATGATTTTCTTGGCAGTGTCGCACGTTGACTCTGATTTGATTGCTCAGGTCTGGAGAACTGCGCTCATGTTCTGGACCAGAATGGGAAGATCTACAGCGCCACACTAGGTCTGGTGGACATCGTCAGAGGCACAAACTCGTACTACAAACTGCAGCTGCTGGAGGATGACGTTCAGAAGCGGTAAGAGAAACATCTGAAGACATCTGAGAAACGTCTCTTTAAATGATTTAAACCAATAGGTTTTAAGTATGTTTTGTTTTGGTCTCCAGGTACTGGGTGTTCAGGTCATGGGGCCGCGTGGGCACCACCATTGGTGGAAACAAACTGGACAAGTTTTATGACAAGAACTCAGCTATGGAGAACTTCTGCGGTGTGTATGAGGAGAAAACAGGGAATGCTTGGACCTCCAGCAACTTCACAAAATATCCCAATAAGTTTTACCCTCTGGAGATTGACTATGGACAGGTAAAAATAAAATATCATTAATTTTTTTAATTTTGACCAATGAATCACATTCAAAATACAAGTGTGGGGGGCAGAGAGAGTTTGTAACTGTTGTGCAAATGTAACTTAAGGCAAAATGTTAAATAGCGCCACCTACTGTGTATCAGATATGTAATGTAACCAGATGTTTGGTATTGAAAATTTCAATAATCATATTAGACAATAGAGTGTATTGTCGTACCTGTAGTTAGAATAAAGCACCAAAACCATATTAAGCATATAACATTAAAGTTGTGTTGCAGTATTTAAAGAAGGCTCAAAACAGTTGTTCATGGACCCTGTGATTGTTTACGTACACAGGATGAGGAGGCTGTGAGGAAGCTGACTGAAAGTGCAGGAGTCAAATCCCAGCTGGCCAAACCCATCCAAGACCTCATCAGATTGATCTTTGATGTGGAGAGCATGAAAAAAGCCATGGTGGAATTTGAGGTGAGGTCAACCTTTTTTAGGCAGGACCGCGAGATGGAAAATGAAGCAGGTCATTGGTCGAATGAGCAGTGTGTCAGATCTTCTCTGTGGTGAAGACATTGACTGCAGCTAGATGTTATTTCCCCCCTCAGATTGACCTGCAGAAGATGCCTTTGGGAAAACTGAGTAAGCGACAGATCCAGAGTGCTTATTCGCTTCTGAGCGAAGTCCAACAGGTTGGTCCGACCAATATTCGTGCTTTGAACGCAAATATTTTTGAATTCAAAATGGTGTTGCTAAATACTTCTAACTGCTCATTCAGTGAATACCAAAATTTGTTCACTTTTTAGCAAATAGAGTCTGTTATCCTAACGAGCAAAACTTCCTGTTGGCTGTTTATTTCTGTAGGCCGTGGCAGATAACTCTTCCCAATCCATGATCTTAGACCTGTCCAATCGCTTTTACACACTAATACCCCACGACTTTGGCATGAAGAAACCACCGCTGTTGAGCAACATGGACTACGTACAGGTATGTCTGGAACTCCGCCCATCGCACCATTGTCATGGCAACCTTTCTGTTATAATGTCATACCCAAACCTGTTAAATGCACGTTATAGCAAAAGGTGCAGATGCTGGACAACCTGTTGGACATAGAAGTGGCCTACAGCCTGCTGAGGGGTGGAGTTGAGGACAACAAAAAAGATCCTATTGACATTAACTATGAGAAACTCAAAACTAAAATTGAGGTAAAACACTGTTTTGAGGTAAAACCTCAGAGTTTGTTTTGTTCATGTTCATCACTGGTATTATTTTTACCATTACAACAGTGGTCGTAGTGCTTAGTGATTGGTTGTGGTGATTTAATGAGTCTGTTTCTAGGTGGTTGATAAGTCATCACATGAGGCTCAGGTTATACTGCAGTATGTGAAGAACACACATGCAGCTACTCACAACACCTACACGCTTGATGTCGAGGAGGTAAGCGCTACTTCCACATTATCTAGTGTAGGGTGTCTTCAGTGCACTTAGTACACCATATGTGCAAAATGTTAGTGGATTCTATGCCAGGTCTCTACTGGTTTGTGACATTACACTGTTTCCTCTGATTTTTGCCCTGTTAGATATTTAAGATTGAACGAGAGGGAGAGTACCAGCGGTACCGCCCCTTTAAGGAGTTACCCAATCGACAGCTGTTGTGGCACGGCTCTCGCACAACCAACTACGCGGGTATCCTGTCACAGGGTCTGCGCATCGCCCCTCCTGAGGCTCCTGTGGTGAGTTCCTGATTTTCCTTGGTGTAAAAATAAAAGTGCAAAAACCTTCTCTGTGATTTTCTACTGCGGTAGAAGTAGAACTCAAAAACAAGGATGGTGTTTTCAATAATAAAATTCATGCTCTGTATGGGATCTTTAATACAGACGGGTTACATGTTCGGCAAAGGTGTATACTTTGCTGACATGGTGTCAAAGAGTGCAAACTACTGCCACACCTCCCAGGCTGATCCAGTCGGTCTTATACTGCTAGGAGAGGTTGCCCTTGGAAACATGTAAGACATACTTTCGTGTATCTTCTGCTTTGTTTACATTTTACATTTAGCAGACATCATATAAAGAGAGAAAGCGTTAAGTTAAGTTGATGTATTTTGTCTACAGGCATGAGCTGAAGAAGGCCTCACACATCACAAAGCTACCAAAGGGCAAACACAGTGTGAAAGGCAAGTTAATACTTGTTTTTATTGACAAATGATAGTCCACTACGACTAGCGAGTATAGCAAATTAGACTGAATTTATGTTGGTTCAAATATACACTGTATCCTTTTTAGCACTGTGTTCCCTCTGAATTCTATACATAGTGTCATTGTCCCATGATTTTGTCTGTTTGAAGGTTTGGGTAGGACTGCTCCAGACCCAAGAGCCACATCTTCTCTCAATGGTGTGGATGTTCCCTTGGGCAAAGGCATCAATACAAACATTGATGACACAAGCCTGCTCTACAACGAGTATCCTTCACATTTACACAATATTCATTTGTCTCCTTGCTGTTTTTATAAAGGATCATTTATATTCGATTATTTTTATCATGTATATCTGTTATTACGCAATCTTTGTGTACATCTGCACCGTAAGTGGATTGTGTTTTCTTCCTTAACTTCATTTTCCCCCAGGTACATTGTGTACGATATTTCTCAGGTTAACCTGAAGTACCTGCTGAAAATTCGCTTTAACTACCAGACCTCCCTCTGGTGAGGCGACGCTTGATCTCTGGCCATCTGGACGGGCTTCTGAAAGCCAGTGGACCTCACTGCTACAGCTTTAGCACCGAGATCACGCAGCATATAAGTTGACTAACAATTAAATCAGTTATTTAGCGCTTCTGGAAAACCGTCTCAGCTGCTCTAGTGTGTTAGTTTGGAGTAAGTTAAGTGGCTTTATCTAAATATTCACTTGCAGTCTCAGTGTATCTTGTTGTTTCCCTTTCCAAGGAGAAATGTTGCAGGGTTTAATTTTATCTGACATATTCACAGAATTATTTAACATACCTGTGGAGATCTTTCTTGTAAGCTACCAACAATGTTAGGTAGACAGTCTTCCATTTGAAGTATTAGACTTTTGTTTTGATAGGTTTTGTGAAACCTGGTTATCAGGTTGACTTTAAACTGCTATATATCTAGGTTATCAGTTTTTGTTTCGTCTTCTCTGTATCGAAAAGAGCAAATGTACAGTTTCAAAGCTGTAAGCGAGAACATAGCCTGATGTGAACGAGTTATCTTTTACTAGAATTACCAATGTTTCGACTTAGACCAATATTTTGTATGTTAAACATGACTGTCAAAATTTTGCTTTTCATTTGTCTGTCTATCTCTTTACTATAACTACAAAACACACTTTGGTCGATGAAAATGCAAAGTGCAGTGGCTGCTGCTGTTCTCATGCACCTGTGATTTTTGTTTTTCGTTAATCGTTGCGCTGCAAAGTTTTCATGAACAAGATGCTGACTGTCCTGAAAAATGTCTAGTATCTGAAATAAAACTGTTTCTGGTTCATTTTGCGTGAAGCTTGTGTGTTGTTAAATAATTCAGTTTTGTCATATCCGGTACATTCAGGTTATGTAGGTTCATTGATTAGTCACCTAGATAAAAATTACTTTTACATGTTCACTCCAAATACTGCATTTAGCATAGTCAAGTAATCTTCCATTTATACTATTAAAGTACCATGAAAGCTGTATGTGTTTCTTTTGCGATATGTGTGGTTCCTATACTCTTGTAACAAACACGAGAAAATCCCAGCTGACTTTTTTTATTACTGAAACGTTATTTTGTAGTTGAAAAAAAATTACGCATACAAAACGCTTTTAAGATGTTATTGTTTGGTTTCCAAAAACGGGAACCAAATACTAAAGGGACGTTCTATGTTTGCGGAGACATGGGTACTTTTAAAAGCTTGTGTTAAATTGTCCTACAGTTGGGAATCACTGAAAACTCAAATCTGTTTTATATTAAGACATAAAATGTATGTCTACATCGGAGGATTCTTGTTTTTGTAAAGCACTGTACAAAAATATAATTTTTGGTGAATGCATACTGCGGAGTGTTTGAACTGCCCTCTCCGTCCCACAATGCACCGCGGCACTCGGCCTTTGAAAAACCGGCGCGGCTAATTCAAGATGGCGGAGCTTGAGCAGCTGTTAGACGAGAGTGAGTAAAAAAACAACTCCCTGCTAAACCTTTACAACATTCCCCTTTTACAAACGTCTCCCGTTAGAAAGTGCTTCGCAATGCATGTCATTTGCAATACATTGTAATTGCTTTTAGTTATACGTGACGTTAAAACAAACCCAAAGTGATTAGCTGCCAGGCTAACGAGCTAACAGTTAGCTTTCAGGGGCTACTACTATAAATAAACATCATATCAGAGGAGATTTTCCTGGTGGAAGTTCTTTCTGATGCTTTAAGTTTAACCAAATCTGTCTATAGCCATGGTGTAGCGATTAAAATTAGGGCATAGAGGCGTTTACAGGGTCGTAACTCGATGACAGCTGCTCGGTTTTGTTGTTTTTGTCAATGTCAGTGTGTTTGTGTTGTCAAAACACTCTCGGTTTGATTTAAACCCCCAACGCACGTTTAAACTTCATCTACGTGACAATATGCACTTTCCATATGATACAGCACTGTGTCTACGTTTGGTTTAGTTCCGTATAGTAATTATCAGTGGGTTCTGGCTATCATTGTCATATGTTTTCATTGCAGTAGGATACATAAAGGTGTTTGTCTTTACTTACACTGTGTAGGCGTTTTGTTGCCATTCCTGTGTTGTTATTACTGTCAATATTTTTAATAGGGGCACGATTATAGTGTCTGTATTGAACGAGGGCAGCGATAATGTGTTAATGACAATTTTGTCAGTAGTACATAAGCATTTTAAGATTAAAACTACATAATTTGTGGTGTCTGAGTTACTGAGATAAAGAACATTATAGAGGTCTACGTATGTATTTAAAACAGCAGTGAGTGAGGCTGTATGAAGCTCTATAGACAGACTTTGCTCTTTATACACGAGCATACATCCGTATTTGAAACTTCAGTGGCATTGATAAATAAATAAAAAATCAATGTAAACTCTTGGTTTATTTACTTGTTTGAATTGCATGTGCTACCTTTGTAAGTGTTAACTCAGTTAACAGCTAACTCTGTCTCAAAGTTTTATTCTTGTTATTTGTATGCAGGCTCTTCAGCTAAAGCCCTTGTTAGTTTAAGAGGTAGGTCAGTTTGTTTTTATCCTTATTCTTGTGACATTGTTACTATACTGTGCATCCCTGTAAAATGAGTTATTAAGTTAAAGAAAATGAACTATGGTATTAGTGTAATTAAAATGTGAGGATTACTGTAAAATCTATGATGCTGTTCTTGTTGTTTTGTCATTGTATCCCACATGAGCTGAATGATGGTTAACAGTTTTGGTCTTTTACAGAAGGAAGTTTGTCTAACACTCTAAATGAGAAGAACAATTTACCAAAATCTCAGAGCACCAGAGGAAGGAGCAGCTACGCTTCTATGGAAACGGTAAATACTAAAAACAAAAAGTAAAATAGAAGTAATGTTAAATGCTTCTAGTTAAGCTCTGCCATTGTAAGGAAACAGGATTACTTTACCAAACGGCAAGCGTTAACAGTTTTACTTCCTAAATGTCTCCTGTTGTGTTTATTTTTAAGCCAACAAGGAGCTCGAAGAGGAGTCGGCTGTCATGTGAGGATGAGGAGCGGCCGCTCACCTCCAGATCTCCCAGGAGGAGTCAGAGGGTCACCACTGTGCCTCAGGTGAGACGGAATGAAAATATTCTGATTTTGATACAAATCTGTTTAATAAAAGAGTTACTGTACGACATGAACTAAAAATATAAATGTTTTGCCTTTTGCCTGTACAGAAACTCGCAAATGTCACGACACCAGACAAAAGGGCTTCACAGAAAATTGGTCTGAGGCTAAGAAATTTGCTGAAGTTACCCAAAGCACACAAATGGTGCATCTATGAGTGGTTCTATTCAAATATTGACAGGTATAATAACTTATAAACTACATGTGTTAAATGCAGTCTTTGTGTAACTTTATGGTTGAATTTTTCTAATTCAGTTTTTTTTAATTGTTTTAGGCCCTTATTTGAAGGAGACAATGACTTCTGCCTGTGTTTGAAAGAATCTTTTCCGAATTTAAAGACCAGGAAGTTGACCCGAGTGGAATGGGGAACAATTAGAAGACTTATGGGCAAACCTCGAAGGTTTGCTGACTCCTCTCATATTCATCTTTTACAATAATTACATGACCCGCAATGGAGAAGTAACAGGAATATAAGGGAACTGGGGCATAGAAGTAAACAAGTCATATGATAAAGAAGTGAATTTGTTTATATTTGTTTGTATATAATAGACGTTGTTTACAAAATTACAAAAATAATTGTCAAATAATGCCTGTAATATCCAGCAATATTCCAGCTTGAATATTTACACAATTCCCTAGTTTTGCCATTCCTAGTTCTGATGTGTGATGTCTTGTTATTCTGTGTTTTATCCAGATGTTCCTCGGCATTCTTTACTGAAGAGCGAATGGCTCTGAAACTGAAGAGGCAGAAGATGCGTCTCCTGCAGCAAAGAAAGATCACAGATATGTCTCAATGCAAAGACCTGCCGGATGAGATTCCTTTGCCCTTGGTCATTGGCACTAAAGTCACAGGTGAGGATCTGTGGCCCGTTGCATAAACTGCTTAGAATAGTCTTACAAGTTAGTCTTCTAGTTAGTCAAGCTTTTCTTCTTCCGATTAGCACTAGTTCAGACACAGTCTCATCTTAGCGCCTTGTGCCTTTGTCAGACAAGATCGCATAATGAACTTGTTCTTGACTTTCACACTCAGTCATAAGATTGTTTACTTATTTACTGTATGCAAAATTTTTTATTTCAGTTGTTTGTTTTGTTTAAAATAACCATTTAATTGTTTGTTTACCTGCAGCTCGTCTGAGAGGTGTCCACGATGGCCTTTTCACTGGTCAAATTGATGCAGTAGATACAAGTGCAGCAACATATCGCGTGACCTTTGACAGGAGTGGGCTCGGCACACACACGGTTCCTGACTACGAAGTGCTTGTAAGACAGCGTCTACCTATTTGTACAGAAAATTTATGTTTTGGCACAAAATGTTTTGGCAGAATAAAAAAGTCTTTATTTCAAAGGTCATGCAACTAAAACCATCCAATCCTTTTTCTCCAGAGTAATGAACCTCACGAGACGATGCCCATATCTGCCTTTGCTCAGAAACAGCGGCCGCCCCGTTTCCAGAACTTTCTGACGCCACCGCGTGGCTCATATCCTGGCTCGACCCAGTCCATCTTAATGGTGAGATTTGTTCTTTAAATCAGAGGTTTTCAGCTTATATGTTAAAGTTCTATTCTTACAGGTTGTGGATAGAAGGGAATAAATAATTAAGATGTAAATAATAAATGACAACTTGTACGATAATGCAGTTAAGATCATAATCATAGGATTTGATTCCTCTTGCTCTGTCACCAGGATAATGACCCCCTGTTCAGTCAGTCCCCCTGGAAAAGTAAACTATCAGGAAGTGACGGAGAGACACTGGGTGGATTTCCTGTCAAATTTCTCGTGCAAGTGGTGAGAAGTTTGCCGACTCACGTTAGCCATTTACCTCAGATTACACAGGATCTTTGTTGACACTGTCGTATCGCTCCCTTTAGACTCGCCTGTCCAAAATCCTCATGATTAAAAAAGATCACATCAAGCATTTGAAGGAGATGAACACAGAAGCTGAAAAACTGGTGAGATTTTAAGACATATGCTTAAAATGATGTATATACTCCATATGTCATCAGTGGCAGTAGAAGCTGTTTAATTCTGCATAGATTATAGATTATCATGATTGTTTATGGGAACAAAAACCGTTTGCTATTGCATGATGTTTCCTCTGGGCTGGCAGTCAGATTGCAGCATGAAGTCCAACAACCCTGTTGTATTGGCTATTAAATCATGAACAAAAAAACACTTGTTTTAACTGTGAACCTCTAACAGTTCAGGCCAGTCATCCACCAATCAAAACTGATCGTGATGTTGTTGTTCCTCTGCAGAAGTCTTATTCGATGCCAATCGGCTTGGACCTGCAGAAGAGATATGCCACAACGGTGCTGGACCTGGAACAGCTTAATAAGGACCTCAACAAGGTCTTGCATGAAGTCCAGCAGTTTTGCTGTGAGGTATGTGTCCAACCATTAGTTATTTTCCAAATGTTCTTTATGTCTGTTGGACTTCAAGTCCACTGGTCTAGGCATGCTCTCAAAGCTGTGGATATTGTTATGCAGCTGGCCCCAGATCAGGGCATGCAGCCTGCAGACCAGCCCAGCGAGCTGCATAAACGCTGTGAGGAAGAGTCTCAGGATGTGGTGGGGCTGATCAACACGCTGCCTGATGGAGAACAGCGCGTCCAGACCCCTGCCCTCACCCAGCTGGTCTCCCGTCTCACAGCGCTGCTCCTGCAGATCAGGGTACCAAAAACATATCAGATCAATGTGTTCTCTGCTACACACCAACAATGTAAACACATGTACATTATGCTGGTTCCTGATCGTGTTTTTCTGTCTCTTATTTGGCACAGTGCTTGGCCGAAGGGGGCGACTTAAATTCATTTGAATTCAAAGCGCTGACGGACTCTCTGAACGACATAAAGAATTCAATAGACGACTCCAACCTCAGGTAATTCACATTGACTTCACTTTACGTTCTGATTCATTTCCTGCAGCGGTTTGGATGGAAATGTTTTGATAGATGCACTCATACAGCACAGATCTCACCTACATGAATCTGTCTTCTGCAGCTGTTTCCAGGACAATGTGGAGATCCATGTAGCGCATATACAGAGCGGCCTGAGTCAGCTAGGAAACCTCCACGCTTTCTCCGCCAACAACACTAACAGAACGTGACTGACATAAAACTCATCACCCCGGAAACCAATCAGCAGCCACTGCTTCCACCCTCCACATCTGTTCTTTGTTGATTCTTGCTATGGGAGGTCAAAATGTCTCGTTCTGTGACTGTACCTGCACAAGCAGTGGTTCCCACTGAAGTGTCAACGGTGGTGTTTTATTCGCTAGCATGCATGCTAGAAAAAAGGTGCGAAGACAAACAAAAGAGTGAAGTTTGTTTTTTGAGGACAGAATCATTTGACTGTCGTTTCAAATGTAGCTCACACCTAATTTCAAGTTCCCTTGTTTTTAGTGATCGTTTTTAACTAGGGTGTGTGTTAAACGACACTCCATGTTTGTTGCTGATTTTGTGTATTAAAACTGCATTACGTTTCATTCTCTCTGAACCTTGTGTACAGGGCAGAGGTATTATTCTGTCTGTTTTCAAGCTGTTCTATAAGTTTTAAATATGTACATTGTAGATAACTGTACAGTTCACTCAAAATATATCAATAAATCATATATAGGGTAATGTGAACTTTTTTGACTTGCCAGATTTAGGTATTTTTGCAAAGCAATAGATCTGTTTATAAATATCTTGAAATGGACTGTGGATTAAAGAAGTTTGCCATGTCTTTAGAAGAATACACCGGCCCCATTTGTGTGTTTAACTTCATTAGTGTTGTGGTGTTTTTTTTTTAAACTGTAAGTGTATGCATGATACAGTGTTTGTAAATAAATTGATTTATTCTCTTCACAACGGCTCATTTTGATGTTCAATAGATGTCTTTATTTTGGATGTAAAATGTCCTCGACCTCCTTCAGGCAGAGACACTGTGTTCATCACACGTACATAATATACAATAATATTTGAAATATACAATAAATATCTGATTTTCAAACCTGATGTTCAAAAAAAAAAATGGTTTTGGCTTGCAGATAAAGGCTGTGCTGAGTATTCAACGGGACGGTTGGTTATAAAATGGATCTAAATAAACCCATTAAAACCACACATTGCCTCTTTTTCCCAATCCGAGTCGGAGTCTGAAAACTCTACGGCTTCGCTGGCTCTGATAGGAGAGAAAGTCCCAAAGTTTCCGGGCTGGACCTGGACGGGCACGTTTTGGACCGAACAGCTGACGTGTTTGGGGGAGGACATCATTAAGTTATTCTGCGGAGGGAGGGGAGGGATAACAACTTTCATATCTGGCCCAATGGTCCGGTTCGGGGGGAAGTTATCATACTCCACCAAAAATTGTTTCATAGTGGAGTTTGCCTGGCTTGGGGCCATGAACTGTCCGTGTCCCTTTGGATACTGTTGCGTATAACTGCGCGGAACCACGACGCTCAGATGATCTGTTTTGAGCTGGTTCTCCTCGGTTCTGTTGAACATGCATGGAATCGTGGTTGGGTCGTACATGTCACCTTTTGAGGCACAGCCCTTCTCATCCGCAGAACTGATTACTTGTTGACTAAAATTGTCCATCATGGCAAACTTGGGTGTCCTCTGCATCTCCACTGGAGCAGGGTTTTGATGCATCGTAAACTGGTTCATAGAGTGATTGTTGGAGGTCATAGAGAGAGCGTTGGAGGTCATAGAGAGAGCGTTGGAGGTCGGGATGTTTCCACTGGTCTTTGCTGGGACTGAAATGGACACCTGGCGCCGTGACTTGGCTCTTCGGTTCTGGAACCACACCTGCAGAGAGAATGGACATACATGAATTAATGTGGTGTTGTAGTCATGCTACAGAGAGGACATTTAAATCAACCAATCAGACTGTGGGATTTTTGACAGGAATGTAGTTTCAGGACCAACATAAAATGTTGATCCAAATACGTGTCTGCTAAGCAGGTATTTCTTTTAGAAACAAGGTAGACAGATTTCTTACCTGGATTCTGGATTCTGGCAAGCCAGTCAGCGCTTCAAGTTTCTCTCTTAAATAAATATCGGGGTATTTGGTGTCCAAATAAACTTTCTCCAAGACTTCAATTTGCTGCTGCGTAAAGTTGGTGCGTTTTCTGCGGTGCGTAAACAAGGCCATGCTGTCCGCTCTCGTGACCGTTTGATGCGCGCCACCGAGAAACTTTACTTGTGCTCCGTAATCTAAAAAAAACGGTGAATATAGTTTAAATGTGCTCGTGTTGATTATATGCATTACATTACATTACATCATTACATTTAAAGAAACGTTTTACGCTACCAGTAAACACCAACCTGCTGTTTGCATGTTCATTCTTCTGTCCAAATCTGCTGCTGGAAATCGCTGGAATGGTTTTAAATGCGCTGCTCCGAGGTTTCCATGCACCACTGCCATACTGGCCTACTCCTGCTGGTGTTCAGTAACGACTGACTTGACTTACCTTCGGATGGCATTATATATCCATCCGCCCAGTCTTTCCAGAGCTGATCAAAGATGAGAGGTGTCAATTTGCACCGACTGGCACCTTTACGCAGGACGTCCAGCGCAGTTCTGTCAGGTAGGGCGCAGGTGTGAATATCTCGCATTTGCACTTGTAAAAGGTTCGTGTGTGAGTTTAATGGGATCTCCACCCGAATACACGACTTGAGAAAACATCTACGTGTATTGATGGTTGAGATGTTTTCTTTGCACCCTGAAGCATATCCTCAGTTTGCAGTCATGCTATTTCCTCTAGACCGTTTTCCTGAACGCAGTATTTCTGGGCAAATCTGGGATACAATTCCTAGCAAACATTTTAGATGGATCTTATAAGAACTAACTGATTTAAACGACGTTAGATTAGCTTTAGTTACTCTATGCACACATTTAACTCGTTCTGGTTACCCATTTGTAAAGTTTACTTTGAAGGACTAGACAGACACTGGTTAAGGCTTAACTAAACAGACACAGGTTCTCTTTCTATTAAGTTCAGATCAGTTAAGATTCTCAGATTTCAAAACATTAAAAGTAAAATACATTTTTTCCATAGTTATTACTAAAAGAATGCCTAGCTGGATTCTTTTCATGTTTAGATTATTCTTTGTCATTTGTCAGTCCCGGTGAAATGACATTTTCTTACACCGTGTATAGATGAAGTAACAACAGACTAAACTGAATAATTGCAAGAGTAATTCTAATGTATTCATTCATTTAATCCCTGCAGGTACGTTCTTTTGGCCCTAAATGCTTCCACTTGATGGACAGTTTGATCTTTGATCAGATCTATGGCCACAATGATTAACTCACCTATTCACAAATACAGCCATCTGGAGACATCAAACATAAGGTCTTGCTTTTTGATGCAGACAACTGCAGCAGCTAATGACCGGCCATTAGCACACTGGATGCCATCTTTGATGGACAAGCTTTCTCACCTTGAAAATATCTCATAGACAGAGGGATTAGCCAATGGCATTTTCCCAGAACTGTTGACATCATTTGTCTAGACATTTGTCTGCAGTTTTTCCCCTCGCCCTTTTAATAAAAGTTCTGAAATCATTAAAAACCTTTTGCTGTTTTTTATGTATGACCTTTTAAAATAATTTATCCATATTATTGACGTTAATCAGTAGATAAATATCAGTGTGATTTCAACATAATCCTTGTTTTTTACGACCGTCGCAATGCAAATGTAAGCACGCAAACGTAACAAACAAAGAATCTTTGAAATTAATAACAATATGTATTTAAAAGGCCATTGGGTTCAATGTTTTTTATTACACTGCTATTATAAATATTCTTGTATAACTTAATAATATTTGTTATATAAACATTTCTAATACACTATTTACACAATCTATGATAATATGAAAATTGAGAATATCATTATGTGGGTTTGATTAGTAGTTCAGACTTGGAAATATATAGTGGAATTATATATATAGTTCATATATATATTATTTATATATAGTTACATAGTTAATTATGCTGTGAAATTTTCCAGCCTTGTAAAGCATTGCAAAATGTGCATAAAGTTTTATAACCAATAGCTTGCTGAAGATGTTTAAGGTGGAAGATAAAGAGAACAAATCTTTCGTTTTAAAACTCGACTCGAGCACTGAGATACGAGCAGTGATCACAAGTAAATGTTGTCTGTGGTGTCTGAAAGGGAGGGCAAGAGAGACGCGTTTGATTCAGCTCCAGACTTCCTTTGTATCCCCCCACAGACAGCCACCACCCCACCCCACCCCACTCCACAGAATGACTCACTTCATTTCCCTTATACAAGTTAACTTCACAATTAACACGCTACGAGCTGATCGACAAACATTTATCAGTCAGTTGTGTGTTTGAGAATAATTTACAATATCTGTAACTTTAACCTCTCTGTCGCCATCTCCATTTAAAAACAAAATTGCAGGTTACGTTGCATACTTTTCTTTACGTATGCTGGTGTCAAATGAAGTCAGACGGACATTTCCCAGGAAATGTGCTGACAGCTTAAATTATAAATCTTTATATTAAACTTTTTAAAAACTTTTTAATAAACTTAAATAAGAGTTTTAAACACTGATCTGACGTACTTGCTCAGTAACTGAAAGTTGATCAATTTAACGGAAAAAAGTTACGGTTTGCAGTTTTAATAAAACATCCCAGTCATTAAATTTTGCTTTTGGCCTCGTTGTAATATTTTATTATGTTCCAAAACAGACTCGAAGCCGTATTCAGCATTTCATACACTAAAGTTTAAAAGGCACCAAAAATAAAAGGTAAATAAGAAGCTACAATAGGAAGCAGAAGTGACAGTGACACCCCGACCACACTACACTACAGATAAGACAGGTGTGAAGGACTCCACCCCCCAACACACATACAAAACAAGGTGCTTCTCCTTTTCAATAAGTGATATCTGTTTTTTAACCCTTCATTCAACATTTCATTTCAAATAAAACAGTGAATAAAAACCTTTAAGAATATAGAAATGGCTTCACGTTATTTTACAAAACATAAAAAGACAGAACTGAAGATAAACACCAATGACGAGCAGTAATA
>JAZGTJ010007137.1:0-23461 GCA_036877575.1 Botia almorhae
GTGAAATGCAGGGTTTGCATTTGAGTTTTTGCTGTAGTTGGGGTTAGTACAGTCATGTATAGTGTAGTACAGTAGGCCACAAATGATAACATCAGATCAGCCAAGCTTAATTTTACAGTTACATTACAATTAGCCATTTAGCAGATGCTTTTATTCAAAGCGACTTACAAGGTGAGGAAAACAATGAAGCGATAAATTATGAGGAAATTATATCAGCTGTACACAGTTACAGTTACAAAGTTACATTTGTAACAAAATTTCAACATTTTAGTAACAAATCACACTGTATGGAGCCATTTTCTAAAGAACAATTTTTGCATACTCACCGTGCACTGCTCTTCCAAACGCATGCGGTGATATTTTTTCCATGCTGTCGTAAATGTCTTATGTAGGTGGACGAAAACTCGGCTTGGCTTTTCTGGTGTTGTTTTCAAAGCTAGTTTAGAAACGATCATAATTTCCTTTCCGAAAACACGTAGGCAAAGAGTTTCATTTCCTTTTCAGTACTTGGTTGTATGACTGTAGGATTCTGGTTTTTATGTTGTTTTATCAGACATGGGCTAGTAGGCTAAATTGAGTCTGTTGTTATCTTGAATCTAGTCTACATTTGTTTGTAGACATGTTTTATTTGCAGACTTCATTTGGACTGGCTATATCAGATATTCACCATGTTGTGGATATACAATTATGCAACATAGCGAATATTATGATACTGATTCTGCTTTATCTGTATCTTCCAGCCTTATTTCCTGTGCACGAACAATGGTTTTCTGCAAATATAAACATTCGGCGATAACATCTATATATAAAACATATAAATAAATACTAAATAGATGTTTTGGTAATGCCTCTGTGATTATAGTAACTATAGGTGGCTGTCTGACACTGGCTGTGAGCTTTGCACACATCCTCAGCACCCTCCAGGCATCCCTTGCTGCTATTTGGCCCAAAACTAAGAACTTAAACTCGCTGATCTCAGAAGCCACTGATTCTTGTCATTCGCTAGGTTACCACTGCTGCTTGGCCTACACTGGGTTAATAATGACTTACAAGCTTGGGTGCAGATGTTCGGGCCTTTAAGTGCTGACCTTGGATCAGTTGTATTCTTTGTATGGTGAGGACTTAAAGGATAGATTACTGATCCTAGATAGGCACACGAGAGCCTCGCGGTTCCGGGGCTTTACTTGACAACCCTGCTGAACCAATCGGTTCACTTGTTCCTCACAGCAGATTCAGCCTACGGTAGCACGCGGCAACCAGGCGGCCGGAATGCCGTGCGGAATTGGTCGGGAGGAGGAGAGCGGACGGGCCTACAACACAAAAAGAGGCCCCTTTCACGAAGTCTTCAACCTGTCTGAGAATGAGCGCCCCCTGGCAGGTGGGAGGAGAGACTGCAATAGTATTTATACAAAGTTATGCGTTTGCAAAGGGGTGAAAATAAATTTGTTTTGATGACAGTGTGCGAAAACGGGTGGCGATGTTGCTTGATCAACAGGGACAGAAAAATGCCGACCGACTACATCCGCAACGGTGTCCTCTACGTGACGGAAAAGTATGCATGTCTGTAGTGTACCAATACAACAGAATTGCAATATTTTTGCTGATGCTTGTTTGTGAAGGTGCAGTTTACAGTTGACAGGCCTTATATGGGAAGCAGGAAGTCTCATTAAAGTGTCTTGTGGTTTTGCAGTTACCTGTGTTTCGAGAGCTCCAGCTCCAGGGCTGCATCTTCCAAGAAGAACAAAGTTATCAAGCTCCATGACATCACGGACATTCAGAAGGTCTGGGTGAATCATTTGTGTTTCCATTTTTGTTCTCTTTGTTATGGACCAGCTGGTTTCTAATGGGATACTTTATTGTGAACAGTACAAGGTGTTGTCAGTATTGCCCGGATCTGGAATGGGAATCTCCATTACAACACCATCCACGATAAAGGTACGGTCATCTACCTACAAAAACGTATGTTTTCATTTCAAACTGTAGGCACTTCAAAGTTCAAAAAAACGCATTCACACTAACCAATTGAACTGAATTTTGTCATCAAAGTGGTTTGAATCCGCATCAAAAGCGCGAGTGTGAAGGGGAAAATGCCATGATCCATTTTAGCATCTCATTGCCGTTTGAATCTGTCTGCTCTGCAGCCTCTGGTGTTCGGAGCCATGATTCATCGCGACGAGGCCTTTGAAGCTATCCACACCCAGTACATGAAGATCATGGGTTCTAGCACCGCTAGCACAGTCACAAACCCAGAGACATAGGACGCGATCAGACGTGTAAGCCATCGTATGACACAACTTAGTCCATACGTCAACCCTAACCGCAATGTAGCACTATCTAAACCCAGCGTGGAGACTAAAGATGGTTTCCTGAAGTTGTCCAACGTATCTCCAGGACATCTCCAGGATGCCGACCGAAAAACGGACTCCAGGTGGAGAACCTCTTAAGAAACTCTTTTTCACAGTGTCTTTTAGAACAATCACGAGCATAGGAAGGCTTTGTATACTCTTCTCTCATAGATGTACTATAATCTTACGCGAGTGTTTGTCGAGGATTATTTTATAAGGTTAGTGGTTGTGCCTCTCGTGTGTCCCGTGAGCTTCGTACCGGCAAAACGCCGCTTTCGCGAACGGAGCTGGTTCTCCTCCGATTGGTTCGTGTGTAGTCAGACCGTATAACTTGTCGTCTCTCAGCTGCCCGGCGTTGTTCTTTCTCGTTTAATTGCATCACCTCTAGCCTTGCACAAAGAAACGCTGCACTTAGTGAGTGTGGAGAGCTTTTAGATGTGATTTAGAGGAGAAAGAGAGACGTGACCTCTATGTTTTATTCATTGTACCGCACGGGTACTGTTGGTCGTCCGTAATACTCGGCACAGTAAAGATACATCCAATATTATTATCGACTTTAAATCTACAATATGTTAATATGTATGTACACCATTACGTATGCATTGTTATGTACTGTGCTGGGTATTATTGATTGCATATAGCTGTCTTCAGTATTTGCGATACTCGTGTAAAGCGACTTCTATATTTAAAGAGACGGTACACCTAAAATCACATGCGCTCAGTTTCTCACCCTCGTGTGGTTCCACACTCGTTTCACAAAAGAGAGGTGACGGGTCCCCATCCACTTTCCTTAAATGGAACCGACCATGGAACAGGGCGTTCGTTTTGCGCTCCACGGAGGAAATGAAGTCATGCAGTTTTGGAACAACAAAGAGGGCGAGGAAATGATGACAATGTTTATTTTTGAGTGTACTGCCCCTTTAATTTCAATCAAGCACAAATGTCACCGGTCTTACCCAGAAAATGAATGTGCACAAAAGTGTGGGAGACTGTTGGAATTAAGCAGGGATTAGCGAGTCATGTTAATAGATTAAATTTCATTCCGTGTTCATGTCGTCTCCTTGTTTCTACTCGGAATTATGGAAGCGTTCGATACGCCAATTGAATGTGTTTGTGGAACTGCTTCGTAAAATGTCTTAAATTGCACATCATGTGCCCTATGATAACATCAGACTGCTTTAACAAAACCACAGGCGCATTTATTTAGTTTGATTCAGTATGAGTGTAATATATTATGAATTCTAAACATGCATTTAGTACGGCGCTACAAATGAAATACTTTTTTGCATCTTATTATTATTAATTTTTAACATGTCGCTATGCAGACTTCATTAGCTCCTTTAGGATTAAAAGCAGGTCTTTTCCTAAGGGAGGAGAGAGCGGCCTGCTTTTTACGTTTGAATGCCTCCGACACCTTTTCGCAAAACATTCATTGCTCTGCTTATCGTTATGGATTATAAATAGTGTCGTGCTACACTAGCCGTTTCAGTTACTCTGTCATTTCCAAAGCCGTTTTATAGCAAATCTGCCTTATATTGCCTTTTTCTTTCTTTCAAACCATTTGTCACTGAGGTTTTGTTCTTGAAATTTGTTTCGAGTCAGTATATGCGTGCTGGGGTTCGAGGCAGAGCTCCGTTGATGCTGTTAACAAATTTTAGAAGCACTTTTGGGCTTTCTAAAGATAATAGCGGATTAATATATGGATTAATATATTTCCCTGCGTACGTTTGTTTTTTGTTTTGTGCATCTTGGTTGATGGTTCACATCCTAAAGTTTTATTCTGTTCATTTATTCAGGCAGTGAAAAAATATAACCACCATGATTGTCATTTGCCAAATGTGTGTATTGTTGTTTGCTCTCTGCCCCAGAACGGTTGTTTTGTTTACAGAAATGTACGTTGATTCCTTTTTAGGCTAGTTTGATCCCTGGATAAAAAGGGGAATGAAAATTGGCCTTTTTGCCTGTCACGAATGTTGGAGGTACTGGAAAATTATGGATTTGAATATTTTAAATGCCTTGTTGAAAACGCATTTTACAGCATTTCGTGGGTTTTTTTGTGCATCTGAATTGCATTTTTCTTGTTTGTCTTTTTTGAAAACTTGACCATTGTTCTCTGGAAGTCACTGGCGTGGAGGGACGGTGTAGTATTTTACTGGCGTAAGATGATTTATTTAACATTTCATTGTATTTACTTCGGTACAGCCGTGCAGTGTCTGGGTTTAAAAGACTTGGCAGAGGAGTAACCACTTTAAATTCTTCTGAAACTGAAACGATTCAGATTCTTCAAGAAAATCGGATGTTTAATTGTGACGGGGTGTTTGTTCAGAAACCGTTTGTATTTACACTGGATGTACGTGTCTGTTTAACCATTTCCTGCTTTCCTCTACTTAGACGAAGAAGAGAAGAAATAAACTCTTGTTGGATTTCTTTGTAACTCTTATCGCTTCTTTCTAACTTGTGGAGAAGCAAAAATCGCAGTTACACAATAAAATAAAGAGCAATGCTATGCTAATATCGCTAGCATGCTAGCGTTTACACCACTTTATGAAATACTAAAATATAGATTTTATAGTTAAAGAAAACTGAAACTAACTGTCTCCAATATACATTTTTTGGAGAAGGATCATTTTTATACTGGTTCCCAATAATTGTATAATGTTTCACTAGAGGGCACCAAATGAAACTATTCGAGGCCTGAGGAACTGGTTGGTTATGGATCTACTGTATATGGTCCTAACGCAAGGTTAGGTTTGTGATGTAAGCAAACTGAAAATGATAAAAACATTTAGCGTCACATGGATCTCATGCGGATGTGTGAGAAAGTATGCAGACAATTAAAAAAAACTAGTTGTTTTTTGTTTTTTAAAGATCATTTTATCAAAGAATGTTTAAGAAATGCATTCTGCAATCATTTAAACTAGTTACGTAAGCTGTGTATATATATATATTACAACCACTATAATCTAATTTATTTTTACAAAAGCAGATGCAAAAAAGAATGTCGAGTCCTGTGGTCTGATTTGGTTTTACAAATGAAAGTGTGCGACAATATCATGTTGAGACCAAAATGCCTATCTGAAGCCCTTAGTACAGCGGTTCTCAACTCCGGTCCGCTTTCCTGAGTTTAGTTCCAACCCTGAACAAACAGCTGATCAAACTAATCAAGGTCTTTATGATTACTTAACTTACAGGTAGGTGGAGTTTAAATAGGGCTGAAGTTAAACTCAGGAAAGTGGACCGGAGTTGAGAACCTCTGCTTTAGAAGAAAGATTGCTGATATCTCTTGAGTCTAATTAATCGCATCACTAATTAATCACATTTATAATCGATCACTTTGACTTTACAGCAACTGCTGGAAACTTTACAGCAGCTGCAAAACTTTACCGCAAACTTTACGGCAACTGTTGCTAACTTTAATAATTGATAATGGAGCGTCAACTATTGTTAATGATAAAATCAATCATGACACTAAATGAACACAAATTGTGAATAACAGTGACTGAGTTTCCCACACTGGTATTCAGACGGAGCGCTATTAATACTGGCTGTGGTTCCTGGCAGACCAGAAGGAGACTCTTGGGGCTAGATACAGTTTCAGCTGGATCCAGGGTGGGACATCTGTTTGTCCCAGTCCCCCATTACCACGACGATTGAGACATTTAACTGCACACAATGTTCATCTGCATTGCATGTGTCAACCGACCGCTGAGAACAGAAATTAACCTCATAGGTTTTCATTTAGAAATGTGATTTTTTTTTTTCACCTACAATACAGAGTATAAAGTATATCATTCAGCATAATATCTCAATATAATACCCCTATATCACTTTATATCTGACATAAGAGCAATTCATCAATAAAAGTAATAACAATAAAGAATTATCATTATTCACAGTCTGTTTGCAACGGTTGTTGTACGTTTTCCAACAGCGGCTGTAAATCTTTTGCATTGTGGTGCGTGAAGCTATTTTGCCAAAAAATAATCGCAGATCTGTCGTTTTTAATCGTTCGATCATTATTGGTAATGTTTTGCTGCTTAAAAACAATTATGAGCTGCTGGGAATGATCGATTTTGCCTCATGCCATTGAGGTTCCCTGTCATGGCGTTTTTTTAGGTTTAAAACGACGCTCTGCTAATCTTCCTTCTGAGGAAAACGCCGCGGCTATTTTTCTGCAGACAGTGTCGCGGACTAAAAAAAGGCAAGACTTGAACATGAAGTGTAACTGCAGTCCGGAAAGAGGCAGGAGAAGAACACGACATTCAGAAGATACCTTCCAGCCTTCCGGATCTCCAGTCTCTGGTTTCAGCCCCTTGCCTCATGCCTTGGTCACCTATCAGCGAAAACATGGTCATCAAATCAACTGACACCCTGCTAAAACCGGTGACCATCAAACCCCAAGAACTGGCGCGGCGCCTGGCAGGCGTATCCTCTTTCGGTGGAGGAACCCTTGATCCGCACAGTTCAAGGTGTCTAAGTCAGCAGCCTCTTAGCGCTGGGGCTCGCACCTTGAACCTGCTGAGTCCATTTAGCAGGTGTTCCGTAATCTGGTTTCTATCACACAAAAACATTTCTTCACCTTTTGTTTAGCAATTAGCCCTTATTGCAAACGATCTATCACGGTCCACTTAGTTCATGTCAGACCGTTCCAAATTTAGATGTAAACGCTAATAATGTTTCAAGGGCTGATAATGGGAAGGAAAATCTCTCAACAGCCTATCAGCCAAAGATATTATCACCCATCACCCTTACACCAGCCCGGGTTACCCCTGGTTAAGATGCAATTAGTTATAGTCACTGATAGTAAGGATTTATAGCCTAGCTGCTGTAAATAATCGACTTCCCTGATGTTTCTTATTTAATACCCTGTCAACAATCTGTATCCAACCGTACAGTAGTGTACAGTTTAGACCCTAACGGGCCCCAACCAGTAAGTCCGGACGATTTTCCAATACTGTATATACTTGTTTTCAAATTAATATATTTGTCTGGTTTGGTGTATGATAACAGACATGGAATATAATGTATGGATAGAAGTGTTAGTTAGAAAGAGGGCCGACCTTGTGATGCGATGTCGCAAGATTCTTCGATCTGCTCATCGTCTTTCGAAATGTGGCATATTGCACAAGCACAAAATGGGTTGTAAACATGTTGTTGCTGTTGTTGTTTTTTTTAAACTTAAAACTGCAATGTGTAACTTTTTCTGGGGGTTAAAAAATGAACAAAAATCAGTTATTTATAAAGTACATAGCAGATCAATGTTCAATACAGCCTCCTTACCGCGATACGCAAAGGTAAGTTTATAATAATTGTATAATTCGAGCTGTCAGGTCTCATTTCCCGAGAAAAGCCAGTTGGGCTTCATTTGACTTCAATGCGTAATGAAAAGTACGTAAGAACCTGCAGTTTTATGTTTCAAACAGAGATGGCGATAGAGAGGCGAAAGTTACAGATTGCCGCTTTAAATTAAAAAATATATACTTTGAATCATTATGTATTCTTTGTTTAACAATTGTATGCTGTTTTACAAATCAGTTGCTGCTTTGTGTAAGCATAAAGACCTATATACATTAAATTTAGCTTTTTTGGTCATTTTTCCTAATCATTTCAGTTCGCCTTTGCATTTGTTGAACGGAAAACAGTCAAAGTGATCTGTCCCTTTAAGAACAAATCCTCGCGTACAAACCGGCCGCTGACCGAAACCGGTTTAGTACGTGAATGAGTACAAATCGGTCCCACTCCAGCACTTATGCTACTATCACACGCGGGATGGTGGAGGTATTAAGCTGTCTGTGTGTCGGTAATATGAGCCGGTCAACTAAACGGAGATGGAAGGGGGTAAGTTAATCCGAGCTGTATTTAGACACGGAAAAGACTCTCGGCCACTTATTTACACAACCGCACAGAAGCGGAGCGCAACTTTAATTGATGATTACCAGTTTCACAGACCGTAATTACATCTTAAGCCCTTTGAAATCTGAGGGTTGCCGTGCCTGAAAACATGAGAAATTGTTTGTGGATGTACCGTGAGCCCCTCCGCGGGGGACTCTGACGGTAACCGAACATCACAGGAATTCCGCGCTGACGTTCCGGGTGTGAACGGAATGACGATACGGTCTCTCAGTCACGTGGCCAGAGCTGCTGCAGTCTTTTAAGGGGGCATATTGCTGACTGTCAGCCGTTTTCTTTCCAAGGAATCCCTGGCCCTTCCACCCTGGCTGGAGAGCTCGTCCTGTTGATCGAGTCTGTCTCCAGTAATCACTCGGAAGTGCTTCGATGCTATTATCATGGCTATTAATATGCAGTTTTTTAAGTGCAGAAGCAGTGTCGTAAAAATAAAAACAGCATTACTACTACGCGGTTACCATAACATGGAGTTCCCTCGAGGGGTTCTTGTGGTCACTGAGCAGCAACGCTTTTGGTTCTCGTTTATTTCTGAGAAGTTTCCAAAAATGCGTTGTGTGTTTTTTTCTGCTGTTGTCTACGACTGTGTCAGTTTGACAAAGGTGGTCCATTAGTGTCTACAGACTGTTAACAAATTGCCAGAGGACAGTACAGGGTCTTGACCTTGACCTACAGGTCTGTGTGTCAAAGCACTGGTCTTCAGTGTCGTATGTGGGTTTGTAAATAAGACAGATAGAGGCAGAAAACGAGAATAAAACCCGGGCAATAGAAAGGGGTATAAAAAGGACATTTGTGCAGTTAGTAATATCGTTACCTAACAATTCTATATTCAATGCAAAAAAATACATGCCCGTGATTGGATAACCCATGACGCGCTGTACATACGTTGTTATAATCTTTGTATTTGGGTTTTGATTTGTGTCGTTTATGTGACCACGTTTTTAATTGTTTCAAGCAATAAACAATCTACACGGCTACGTTTCTACATTAAACTAGGTGTTTAATGGAACCATTTGGAATCAGTGGTCTTAGCTTTTATGGGTTTGAGACACGAATGAATCTGGAATGATCGTCTGATTTATAATATTACAGTTAAGATTTTCAACAAGATAATAATTTACACAAGGTAATACAACACAAAAGTAGGATGAGCTATAGCATTTCTCCTGACCCTGCAGGTTAAGCAGTTTGGATGGATGAATGGAGAGAGAGAGAGAGAGAGATGGATGCATGATCGTTTTTCTTCTTGGTACCTCAGTATTATGAATTATATTCTGTAACTGCTAACATGGCCTCTCGGATGTCATTCACGCAGCACATTTCATGTATCCGAGCCCCCATAGCAACACTCACGCTGAGAGAGTTTTAAAAGTGACGTAACCTCGTCGCAACAAAATAATATCAGTACACGTTTTTGCACAAAAAACACAGTAAACAGAGAGAAAAAAACAACATGGTTCTAACTAAAAACAAACAAACAAATGATACAGAAGCAAAACCTTATTAACCCAAAAATGTGATTTATGCGTATTTATTCAATTGTATTACATTGCTTTACATAAATATTTTTGGAGTTAAACCGAAATAAAACTTTCCTCTTCTTCGAATTACAAGTTCGAACTTTTGTGGCACTAAAGTTCAGCAGCCGAGGCGCATAGCAGCGTTGTGCCAATCAGTCAGGGTGGGCTCTTCAGTCGTGAGCAGTGTGACTGTCATATCCATTCGAGCTGTCCGCCGCGCATGGTGTCAGAATGAGCCCTATTCCCTTACAACAATAAATCGGTTCCAAGTTCTTGAACGAGTGCTTTGATATCAACGTTCAGCCATCGGCGCGAGGCTGTATTTCCGTCAGGCTGGAGTTATCGGATCCCAAAAACTGGTGGAGTGGGGGGAAATCGTGGAAGCACAACAAGAACCACTCTCGAGGGGCAAAGATGACCGCGCTGTCCCGAGAGATGAGCCAGGATGAGTCCGTGGACCACGGCGCGCCGTGCCAGGAGGACTGCGAGGTGGAGCGCGCCGAGCAAGAGGGTTCCGAGAGGGTCATTATTAACGTATCCGGTCTGCGCTTCGAAACTCAGCTCAAAACCCTCGCAAGGTTCCCGAACACGTTACTCGGAGATCCAAGCAAAAGGATCCGGTTCTTTGATCCGCGTAGGAACGAATACTTCTTCGACAGGAACAGACTGAGTTTCGACGCGGTCTTGTATTACTACCAGTCCGGCGGGAGGCTCCGAAGACCCATCAACGTGCCGGTCGAAATTTTCCTGGAAGAAATCCGATTTTACGAGATTTCCGAGGACGCCATTGAACATTTGCGAGAGGACGAGGGTTTGTCAAAAGAAGAAGCCCGTCCGATGCCTCCCAACGAGTTCCAGCGTCAACTCTGGCTGCTGTTTGAGTATCCCGACAGCTCCGGAGCAGCCCGAGTCATCGCCATCATATCTGTAATGATCATCCTCATCTCCATCGTCATCTTCTGTTTAGAAACTTTGCCGGAATTTAGAGAGGACGAGCGCGTGTTCAACAACCACCTCGCGCACAACGGAACGGCCGCCGGTGGCTCTAGTTTACTTACCGATCCGTTTTTCCTGTTGGAGACCCTTTGCATCGTTTGGTTCTCCTTTGAACTGCTTGTCCGGTTTCTTGTGTGCCCGAGCAAAACCGCCTTTTTCAAAGACATCATGAACACCATTGATATCGTGGCGATTATGCCATATTTCATTACTCTGGGATTAGAGCTCGCCGAGGTCCAGTCAAACACGCAGCAAACCACTTCTCTGGCCATCCTCAGAGTGATCCGCTTGGTGCGCGTCTTCAGGATCTTCAAGCTCTCGCGGCACTCCAAGGGTCTCCAAATCCTCGGCCAGACCCTGCGCGCGAGCATGCGAGAACTCGGCCTGTTGATTTTCTTCCTGCTCATCGGTATCATATTGTTCTCCAGCGCTGTTTACTTCGCGGAAGTGGACGACCCGGAATCGGCCTTCACAAGCATCCCGGACGCGTTCTGGTGGGCGGTCGTGTCCATGACCACCGTTGGATATGGCGACATGTACCCGGTCACCATAGGTGGCAAAATTGTTGGATCAATGTGCGCCATCGCGGGGGTTCTTACAATCGCCCTGCCAGTACCAGTAATCGTGTCCAATTTTAACTACTTTTATCACCGTGAGCACGACGAGGAGGAACAGGTGGAGTACACGCACGTCACCTGCGGGCGACAGGTGCCGCCGCTGGCCGAGTGCAACACGAGCGAAAGTAAACCGTCTCTCCTGAAATCAGACCAGTCAGACGACGACGAACTAAATTCATCAAGCTTGGTCAATTTCAATCCGTTTGAGGAATACACGGGACAATTTACGGATGTTTAAAAGCAGGCTGTCTGAGCATCGTTCGTTATTCGGTTAGATCCTGATTTGACATGATATATTTTTTGTGATATTGATTAATAGCACAAAATGATATTTTTAAATGGCATTGTAAAACGCAAAAAAAAAACCTCACACTTAGAAATGTACATTTTAAAACGAATACACCGAGTTGACGTTGCTTGGATAAGAGTTTTATTGGATAACAGTTTGGATAAGGAATTATATTAATTGGTTAAAGGACTTTTATTATTAATAATAATAATAATAATAATAATAATATATGAAACAGTGCCATAAAGTGTTTGCTCAAGTTTCAGCAAACGGGGCTGTGTGCAAACAGCAAAACATTTTCAAGAACTTTCAGCAGTAATTTATGAGCATCGAGCGCCACCGTGCGGCTGGTTTGTGGATCTGTAGAAAGTCATGCACCGTTAAAACTCTCACTGTGAACTATTTGAGAATTAAGACCGAGTCATCTGTGTCAGCAACAGATGTACGAATACACAACTGCGGCATTTTTTTTTTGTTTAAAAGACAAAAGTTCCTACGGCTTTTGTAAATACGTGTGCCTTTAAACATGTTTTTGTAATATATTGTAATATATTTGTATTTCAGATTTTGCACATTATATAAGCTCAAATTTGTGTCTGTAAACTGTCGTGTGCTTTAAAAATGCAAGAGTACTTGCATGGTTTTACACATATTGAATTTGCTCAGGAATACATGTAATTGTGGGATTTATTAGGAAAATTATTAAGAACATTGTCCGACACTACAGAACTGTTAAGTGGACTACTACAAACCAGAACAGTGTATGAGGGTTTCTGCTATCATTGGGATATATGATTCGTTGTGTGACAACATTTGCTTTGGCTAGTTAACGCGACAGCCTTTAAAACAAGCGCAAGATCTGTTTTTCTAACCCCACATGAAGTATGAATTGTTAAGTTATTTTTGGTAAATAAATATTTTGTCATTTTGTCATAACGAGAGTTGGTTTGAATCGCACGTCTTCTGCTTGTTGTGTAATATTTCTGTGCTGTGATACCACGCTTCAAAATGACGTGACTCGTGATAATATTCAATTAATCTGAAGCATTTTCTCTACAATATCTGATTTAAGCTATATTGTCAGTGTTAGTGTAAATTAAACTTGATTCAGTTTGATTTCTTGAAATATTTACGAGATGAAGTACTTGGCAGGTTTTTGTGCATGGTCACGTGGTCCGTTTAAACGGAATGACAAAAACCGCAATTATAAAATTGCAAAACTGTATATAAATAATGTATAGCAGGTGGGGTCTATGGCCCTTTAAACAGTTGTGATTAATGACTGCTGGTGCATTTATGTTGATTGAACTAATTACTCGTAACTCAGCAAAGTACACGTATGGAGAGGAAGTCATGGAAGAGGAAATTGAGCGCCTGTTCGTTTATTATTCATGATATTTTAGCGGCTAGTGATGATTGGGTGGTGGTCACATTGTTGATTCGTGTACAAAATACTGTTTAATAAGATGTAATTACGGTTGCACCTTGCTCATTCCTTACAAATAGCTGTATTCCTTACAAATAGCATTCAATATTATGTATATTTGTTTTTATATGTTTATTTTTGTATTTTTATTTCAGTATATTTATTTCAATCAACTTCAAACAGGCATTACATTACGCTATACGCTCATTTGGGCCAAAGTCAATTGTATTGCCATATTGGTGATAACGATTTATAATGTTTGTGCGCCCCTACTGGTGGATTATGGGAAAGGCGAGTGTCCGCATACAGGAGAACCTATTCGTGTTAATTTGATTTAAGAAGAGTGTTATAGCGCCGCGTCTGAACACACAGTCCGTACGCACACTCAGATCGTTGTGTTGTGCATTGACGTCTATTTATTTAGCTTATTAACTTTAGCTAACTTAAGCGACTTTCAAATGAGAGCGCATGTAACATTTTGCAGTAAGGAAGAACAAGCTTAGTCTACAATGTACAAGTACGTACAGAGCTGCATTTACAAGAACGTATAGATCTACATTTACAAGTACGCAAAGAGCCATATATGTACAAGAACGTATAGATGTACATTTACAAGAACGTATAGATGTACATTTACAAGTGTGTATAGATGCTAGAGACAAGGTGAACTGTATAAAAGGCCAGTTTTATTGACAACGTTAAACACAGTTAAACCAGTTGGGGATTATAGAGCAAGTGGTTAGAGCGTGGTGTTAACAACGCCAAGGCCATGGGTTCGATCCCAGGGATTGCACATACTCAGAAACATTGTATAGTATCATGCAATGTAAGTCGCTTTGGATAAAAGCGTCTGCCAAACGCATACATGCGAATGTTTAATACACACTCGTAACAAACAGAGTTTTGTTTTCTTGAAAACATCAAACACTGCAAACAAAAACAAGTTAAAAAGCTGCACATAACGCACGTTGGGCAGAGCGCTATCCGAGGTGCTGCAAAAATCTCCGTCCACGATTGTGAATCTACTCAGTGCTACACCCACATACTTCTATAAATACCGCAGCCCCCACACCACGATTCTGCACAGTCTCAAACGACACGCGTGGAGACCTGCGGCTTTTTAACTTTCTTCGCGTGGGAAAAGTCAGCCCGTTGCAGGTTCCGCGCACAGGAGCCCTTTGCTCTTCTTTTCAGTGTGGTGACGGGTTAGCGCGGTCGGAGAACGGGTTAAGGCATCTCGGCGAATCAGATAATGCGCCAGTGTTGGCACATCGATGCTTCCGCGCATTGCGTGGACAAGCACTTGCGGCCACACGCGTTAGTACAGCCGGTCTGCATTGCGTCGAACCCCTCCCCCATTCGACTCTGTGGCTTCTCTACTGTCCCCCCCCCCTTTCCTGCCCCTCTCCTCCCATGTGCAATACAGTGCAACAGTATGTTGGGCATGATTAAGGAATTACTCGTTCTCCCTTATCGATCCCCCTCTTTAAGAACCCTCTCGCCTCCATACTCCCATGTCAGTGCGTCCGGATAAAACGGAGCGCTCGTCATCCAGTCTACTCGTAAGAGGGCGATTTTGCTGATGCGGTAATGTCTGGAAATGGCATGCTTCGCTTTTGCCCCCTTAATGTATCTCTCGCCTGAGTCGAGCTGCAGCATTACGCCTTCTCATGCAGTATAAGCCATTTACACCAAGGTGCCGCCGCGCAAGCACGAGCGCAGGAGAGGACGCCGCGTCTCGCCCGCGTTGTTTTTTTCCGCTTCTTGTTTTTTTTAAAAGCAGATCGCCCGTTTGCATTGAGCGCCAAGCTTTGTGAAATATCTCCGAGTCATATTAAGTTGTGTTAAAGCGCCGTTTGGAGCATGTCGCGATGGATGTGAGATTTATGTGCGGCGTGAACCGCGAGCGAAACGCTGAGGAGAAGATGTGAAGATATTTATATAAGACGCATCCAGTCTACGAGGTGAGCACTTAAACTACACTAGCCTGAAGCGAAAGCTGTTTTCCTGTTTAATCGGTTTCCTTGTTACTCAAACTTATGTCTAATCAATCAATGCGATCATTCGTTGTTTAACTCATACGTGAAGTGCAGTAGATCGCATGTGCCGTTTGTACTGTATGTCATGATGGATTAAAACTGACGTTTTCCTGTCAAGATAAGCAGTAGGACGCAGAAGTCGCCCTTAAGGCTGTACGCGTCTGCGATGTATGCACATGATATTAAGTAAATAAATAATAAAATAACTAGCTTGAAGTTGCTGAGCTGGCGAATACAGTCGCTGTTCCATTCATTTCTCTGACTGGGTGACAGAGGCAGCCGTAGTGGACGCAGCTGAGAGGAGCGATGGTCGAGTCGGTGACAGCCGCAGCAGGGCCACACTGAGGGAAGACAAAGTCGCACCCTACCTGGGGACACCCAAGATACAGTTGAGGGTCTGGAGGAAGAAAGCGACACCTTGGGAGGGCAAATTGGATGTCGGCTGGATTTCAATTAACTGCGCTTTTGTGAATTCTGCAGAGCTGCAACTTGGACCTGCAGGATGACCGTGGTGGCCGGGGACAACATGGATGAGACTTCTGCCGTTCCTGGGCATCCGCAGGATACGTACCCCCCCGACCACGATGACCACGAGTGCTGTGAGCGAGTGGTCATCAATATCGCGGGGCTGCGCTTTGAGACTCAGCTTAAAACTCTCGCCCAGTTTCCCGAGACGCTGTTGGGCAACCCCAAGAAACGGATGCGATATTTTGATCCTCTGAGAAACGAGTATTTCTTTGACAGAAATCGCCCGAGCTTTGACGCCATCCTCTATTATTATCAGTCCGGGGGGCGGCTGAGGAGACCGGCGAACGTGCCGCTGGATATGTTTTCGGAGGAAATTAAGTTCTATGAACTTGGGGTGGACGCGATGGAGAAGTTCCGCGAGGACGAGGGATTCATCCGCGAGGAAGAGCGACCTTTGCCGGAGCGCGAGTTTCAGCGACAAATCTGGCTTCTGTTCGAGCATCCCGAGAGCTCGGGGCCGGCCAGAGGAATTGCTATTGTTTCTGTTATGGTCATTTTAATTTCCATTGTGATTTTCTGTTTGGAGACCTTACCTGAACTGAAAGAGGACCCAAAGGGACGCCTACAAACTATTGGCAACAGCACTTTCTACTACAAACCAAACATCCTGGCCGACCCCTTCTTCATCGTAGAGACCCTCTGTATAATCTGGTTCTCCTTTGAACTGATCGTGCGGTTCTTCGCGTGCCCGAGCAAAGCGGCCTTCTTTAAAAACATGATGAACACCATAGACATTGTGGCCATTATCCCATATTTCATTACACTGGGAACTGAATTAGCGGAAGAGCCGGATGGGAAGGAAGGAAAAGGCGAGCAGGCAACATCTCTGGCCATCCTCAGGGTGATTCGTCTGGTCAGGGTGTTTCGAATCTTCAAGCTGTCCAGGCACTCCAAGGGCCTTCAGATATTGGGCCAAACCCTAAAAGCCAGTATGCGAGAGCTTGGATTGCTCATTTTCTTCCTCTTCATCGGTGTCATATTGTTCTCTAGTGCTGTGTACTTCGCAGAAGCCGATGAAAAAGAGTCGCATTTCAGCAGCATCCCGGACGCCTTCTGGTGGGCTGTCGTATCAATGACTACTGTGGGCTACGGGGACATGGTGCCCGTGACAATAGGGGGCAAGATCGTGGGTTCCCTGTGCGCCATCGCCGGCGTGCTGACCATCGCCCTTCCCGTGCCCGTCATCGTCTCCAACTTCAACTATTTCTACCACCGAGAAACGGAAGGAGAAGAGCAGGCGCAGCTTCTCAACGTGAGCAACCCCAACCTCGCGTCTGATTCCAACTCCAGTCGCCGCAGCTCCTCCACCGTCAGCAAGTCTGAGTACATGGAGATCGACGGAGACATAAACAACAGCATCGATAACTTCAGAGAGGCTAACCTGAGAACTGGAAACTGCACTATCACTAATCAGAACTGTGTGAACAAAAGTAAGCTGCTAACGGATGTCTAGTTCTTAGCGCGGGACGGTCGAAACTTCAGTCACGTATGAATGCTAATCTTACCTCCGATCGTGAGCCCTCGCAATGCGAAATCTCAACAATGCAGATGAGAGCAAAATAATACACCAAAACATATATATATATATATATATAACTGCAGAAAAACGTGCAGATCGTTTAGTATATATAGTTAGTCTAATACATTTTCAAAAAGAATGATTCATGTTCTAAGGAAAAAAACAATGTACAACCAAAAACGCACACCTAGCTAACGTCCGCAGGCGCTGGAGGTCTCATGACGGTTGCCCCCCCATGTTGCAACTCTCCTTATAAAAACATCACGCATGAACTGCAGATTACATTTCAAAGAGCTGCACGCCGCATCCAGGAAAGCGCATTGAGGACGTGCAGGGACAGATCTGCAGCGTTTGGTGGTCTTTCCTACAGCGTACGAGATCAAACCGACCAGCAAAGCACCTTATATGAACAAAACGTATCTTCTGCTGGGATGCTGTGGGTGGCATGGGCCGTCGTCCTACAGACACCTGCATTGCTGCTATTTTCCAGCAGTTGCTGTAATTTAGATGTCACAAAGTGATCGATTGCCATGCCCTTTAGCTATAGGACAGCACAACGCCGAACGACGAGCCTCATATAGCTAGCATGTTTAGATTATGCTCATTTTGATATTGGCATGCCTGACACATTACCTCATGACAACAGGATATTTGCTCCTATTTTTCGTTTAATTTTCTTCATTAGCCCCGCCCCTCCCTCCCTCCATCTACCCCCCTCATTCGTTGCCATGAAAGTGCACTAGTGTATCCTGATTTGAGATGTTTATCATTTATGTGTATTTAAAGACTGAATGTTTAACCCTACGGGAAACAGAATCTTAATGATATCACAGCATGTCAAGAACTGCATTATGGCCTCTAATCAACTAAGGTACTGTGTATCCTGCTCTATTTAATGCATGACATCGGTATAACTCAGCTTGTTGCAGTTAAGAGACCTCGTAAGGGTGTCGACGTTACCATCAGGGAAATTAGGGGATTCCTGACTTTTTCTGAAACGTGACAAAATATATATGCAAGACCCAACGCTGGGATGCAAACATTCTAAAACGTAGTCAAAGACACCGAAAAAAAGCTTTAGAGATACTATCAAAACGCATATAATCATACTCTAAGCGCACCTGTTTTAAAACGACTAACTTAAATAGTGAAACGCATGGGCACTCTCTCTCTCTCTCAAAAAAAAATCGATTATACTGCAATTATACTTCATGCTTCCATTTTGCAATTAAATTTAGGACATGGATTTTAAACATCAGAATCGCTATCTTAGCAGGATGCAAACGAAAACACGGCAGTCACTCGTATTAGTTGCTAGTGCCTTTGACCCCCTCAGCAACCAGACAGATGAAAAGTGCCTCTGTGAGATTAGGGCAAACGAGGGGACTGTCACAATGTACGTTGAGGCTGGGCGTCACAGTGTAAACGGAGTGATTAGAATTTTAGTTTTGTTCGTTTGTTCAAATCCTGGTTGTCACGCACAAAATCGACCCTTTTCCGTATTTTCGTGCACTATGGGCGGCGTCAGCGCTTGAATATGAAATCGGACATTAGAAAACGTTCGTGCGATGGAACGTTCGGAGTTTCCAATCTGCCTTTGTGGTTTAATTATGTTGTGCCATAATGAAGCGTCTACCTCAGTGAGGTTAACACACAGCAGAGCAGAACAAAAACGAGCGTGTGATACAAGTGTGACACATCAGAAATAACACACTTAGTCCAGAATTGGCCTTTTTTTTGAAGCACTTAAAACAAATGCGACGATGTAACCCCCTGCCCCTCAGATCGGTAAATATTTCATGCTAAGCACAATCAGCGCTCAATTCAGTTTTCAGTGTTTGTTACTTACGGTCCCTTTTTGAAAGAAACAGATCTGTGAAGAGATACCTTGACACAACAGCACAGATTTATTATATACCACAGGGTATGTCATAGTAAGTTAGAGTTTACATGTCAAACAGTGGTACGTTAGGCATAGACTGTGTTAGGCCATCACCCTATTTGGCATAGTTATCAATAGGCCCTTATCTTACCAGTGCTTTGACGTAGCACTTTGGTAATTAACCAGCTTTAATTTAGGTTTAATTTCATTTCTAAACATAACTGATAAGTAAAGATGGATTAACATTAATGGAAAACCTGGGCTGACAGTTTGCATTGATGTTAGTGTGACCTGACTGTGGCATTCTGATACAAAAGGGCTCCTTCAGTTTATATTTAGTTAAACGAGACGTGGAAGAATGTTTGTATTTCATTGATGATTAAATTAGTCTGTTTGAGGGTGATCTCGGTTAACGAACAGTAACGGGTCTGCCAGACCGGCCCGTAAACAAGTCAGTAAACAAAGACAAGTTGGTCACGTGACATATATTGATTTTCGAGGTTGATTGTAAACAAAGGCGAAGAGCAGTATTTCACCTTGGATTTTCTTGTACCGCTGGTATGAGTTTATTCTCTGTCTTTTGTGCCAGATAGAATTAGTCAGGGTTTTATCAGCTGTATTTCTTGATAATTCATTGCTTGCTTTTTAATGCAAACGTTGCAGGATAAATAAATACACTTGGCGAACAAAAATCGATCGAATAACATTTCGAATATGAAACGTACGCGCATGATGCTAATGACAAAACCTTGAAACGTGTTTATTTTACCATACCAGTCGCTCAATAATTTAACGTGGTAGATGAATAACAACGACAAAAAAACAGTTTATCGTGGGGCATGTAAATAGTGACCCTATGGTGCTATGCATAATCTTATATATAATAACTACACCAATAAATCAAAGCAATAGGGTATCACAGGATTGTCCATAATACGTTCTGATGCTAACATGTACTGTACCAAGGGCTGTGGAAAGTTCTAGAGGAGAATAGGAATTTAAAGTATTTTAATATCCACCAATAAAATTGTGGTACGTTGCTAAATTCATAACTGTATTTTGTGTAGAGAATATAGCGCAACAAGCAAACCATAACAGACGTGTTCCCAGAAGTGTTGTCCACCCCCACTACATGAAATTGTGCTTTCAGTTTTGCCTCTGATCTGAGGTAATTACAGCTCATGGACATACAGTAAATAATGGCCTGGGAGGCTGGTCTCGGATCAGTTGAGTCTGACACCTTAGATCCAGGTGTAAATCTATAACCTGCTTATGTACAACGATGATGTTTGTTTATGTATAAATGTGCATTTTCAGATTTTCAGAGTGCAATTTTCTAGCAACGCTGAACTCCAACTATTTCAACAAGGGATATAAAATATACTGCAGCTGAATAAAAATGACAGTGTTCTGGAAGATGCCTCGAGAGAGTGTTATGTCATCATACGTAGAAAAAAAACATACCCAGTGTAAAAGGGAGTTGTCAGAAATAGAGGGGTTCTAGTTTTTCGCGTTCCCGGGTTGTGGCCTTCTGGAGGATGTTGCAAACACATATATTTTTCTTCACCTGCGTGGCCTCGTCTAGCTTTATTTCCATGTCGAATCCATGTGGCATTATAGATAAATGTGCTTTAAAGAACCCATGCCCACAATTAAACTACAGTAGACTCACAGATGGGTCCGTAAGACAAGCCATTACAAATATATAGGAAGATTATAGCTTGTATTATCGATATCATGAAATAATAAAATAAAATAAATGGCATTAGCATCGAAAATGTACTGTACCTTGTACTTTTTTTGTAATAACCCACCGCCATACCGAACCAAAACTCAACAGCAACCTAGCAATTGCAAAAAACTGCATGGTGTATGGAAGACTGCATGAGCTTAGCCTTTAAAAACTGAGAATCAGCTGTATTCTGGTTGCATCATTTTAAAGCCCTTGCTGTCATTTTTTTCCCCAAAAGCCATGTTCATTATTTATACGCCACTGTTATTTCTGTTTTGTTTGGGAAAAGTTATGAATCTGTAAAACTCCACCGAACACTGAACAGTATCGAGTTCGTTTGTGTGTTTGTTTGTGATTTTCTGTTTGCTTTCAGAATACGAAATGATATCGGTGCGGAACAGTAAATCCCACCAATAAGAATCCAGGATTCTCAAATCCAGCCAAAATAAAGTGTTGACCGTCTCACAGCTACATGTTTTTGTTACACTTGTAATGGCTTCATGTAAATGTTTGTTTCGTGTGCGTTTGGTCAAACTGTTCATGTTGTCTTCACACGTTTCTGTATGTTTTGTTTCTTCGTTCTGATACATTATGATATAACTTCATTTGTTGTAAATTGTAGGTCTGTGATATATGCAAGGGTTCTTTTGTTTCTGTCAGTTATGATTTGATCATACATCGAAATCAATAAATTTTTAATTATCAGCCATTTTCGGAGATTTATTGCTGAGAGATGTGAAGGTTGTAGTACATTTTAAAATGATTTAGCGTTTTATAATGTAAATATAGAATATTTTGGTCACTCGTGCCTCCGTGAGCATTTTTGTCATGAGATGCATTTGATGTTACGTTGAACTATTATCTAACAAAAAGTCGCTTGTTTTAAACCTCCTGTTGTTTCGTAATGATTCTGACCACCGATAACTACAAGTAAATAATTGATCCCATTTTTAAAAAAGTAAGAGTTTCACACCCTGTTTTGTATCTTCTTCATGGAAAATGGCAAATATATTTAAAAAAGCAACATTGATCGTCTCAGCTAACACAAGCACTGCAGAGTTGTCATTCATTTATACGTTCTGTTGGGCTGCCTGCGCAGTTACGCGTGCTGTGACGAAATGCTTAAAGTCGACCGGTACGCTAAACAAAACATGACAACAGAAGGAAGTGAATGAGCAGGTTTACGAAGTCAACAAAGTCATTTTCTGCTTTCAAGCATTCACTACTTCCATCCCTTGAGTTTTTTGCAAACATTGAAAACATGATATTGGAGAGCCTTGTGCATGGTACCCTTCCTCTCGCATCCTCTGCATTGCCCTCTGGAGCTGCTGCATTACACTGCAGGCTGGAGCTGAGCTGGGGTGGGGTGCGCTGGCATCCAGCCCAGTGCAGTTCCTGAGGCAGAATATTACACTGGAGAAGGGCATCAGCACCAGGTTCCTCTGCCTCGCTGTTCTGGTTTTGTCTGGCCGGCCACATAGTCACCATCTAACAAATTTAGATTGCAAGAACGTCTGCTTAACGTTTCCATTAAGTAGCAAAGATGTTAAAAATGTCATTTTGAAAGTTTTTTTTTAAGTTTTAACATTATTGTTTGGTCATAAGAGCATAATTTAAAACTAATTTTGTAACATTTTTAAAACGTTCCAATAATAACATTTTTATATGTGATATGTTATAAAAACGCTTCACCAACGTTGCAGTAGGATTGTTTTTCATAGCGCTGAGAGAACTTTGAGAGAACGTTAGCAAACGTTCTGAGAACGTCCCCTGTTAGCTGTTACCCAGCATGACGGCAAGCTCTCATTTTCCCTAAACATTGTTAATATCGTACGATTGCATGATAAAAGCTGCAGTCCGTTGTGTTTGTTGATTAAAAATTACAAAAATCAAGGACACAATCTCCTTATTTTACCCCGATTCTTAACTGTAAGTTTATAATAATGATTTATAATTTGATCTGTCGGGTCCAATTTTTGGGTAAATGTCTGACTGTTTAGTTTTTTTTAAAAGTTTTATTTATACATTTTTATTACAATACAAAAGAATACAAAAAGATCCAAAACCACAGGATAACGACAACAAAATCACGCTTAAATATGTGGCAGTGAACAAATACACCAAAATATATTTCTCAAAAATAAATACCTTACAAAATAATCATAATAAATAAAAAAATAGTGCCGTCTGTTTAGAATTTAAACTTGTCATCCACGTCGATAGGGTACCTCTGCAGGTAACCTGCAATTGTATGTTTTAAACAGAGATGGCGGTAGAGGGCAAAAGTTACGGATTGCAGCTTTTAAATCGCTCACAGTTCTTTCTTAGCGGCCCAGATGCGCCGCGATGGAGCTGGAAACTGCCTCGCGATTACCAGCGGCGTCTGCGTAATCTGCCTGCCGTCTGCTGCTCTGATGTGAGGATTTCTCAGTCGCCCTGATGGAGCCCTGAGTTACATGTTATCCGGGGTCAGACAAGGCTGTTGGCCTCAATACAAACTCAGTCTCCTTAAATCATTTTGGAGAATAAACATTTTTAGGGCATTGTGCAGGGTAGTGCTGCATATTACAGTATTTCTGAATTGCTAAAACACTAAAATCCATTTGCAAAACCAAAGTTGCAAGTGTACAAACCACTTTATTGATTGAATCACACAGTTTGCAG
>JAZGTJ010007138.1:2700-23461 GCA_036877575.1 Botia almorhae
TGTGCACTTTCACACTGTGCTTTCAATGACACCTCTGGGGCTTCCTGTGACCACAAATATGTGGTCTGTTATTTCCTGTGGCCTCTGCTGAGACATGAACTTCTGTGAGCATCCAAGCTGATTGTGAGGTGATGAGGTGCTCTGTATCTTTGTGGGTTACTGTAAGCTGTTGTTGAAGCTTTGGGCGGCCGTTTGATGCTCTGAGAGAAAATCTCGGAGAACTTTTGTCAGATCTTCATTCTGAACATTGATGAAATAAATACGTATTACGTCCTTCTGCTTTCCAGTGGTGACGATAAATCAGCACCACATAAATTTTGTCACTAGAGGGCAGCATTTATCCTCTGACGGTCAAGCATGAGCTCAGATTCACCGTCAGCAGATTGTGCATACCTTTACTGAACAGATGAGCGGATGTGTTCATTACAAACTTAAACTTCTTTGAGGTGAAACTTCATATTACCTGTTTAAATAGGCGACTAGGAATATATATATGTAGGAAATGTTTTTTTAAATAAACATCATCATCATTAATCAGTATCAACATGTTGTCATAACTAATAGGGGTATATAATATAATAACTATATAATAACAATTAGGAGAATATCCCATTTAAACTGCAGGCATCAGGGAGACTAACTGTACAGTGAGTTTTGTGGGAGCAGGGATCTCCTCTATAGATTTTCCCACACTTCATCCTGTTCCACACATCCTAAGGCACTCGCTCAGAATTCTATAGAGGGCTCTGTGTGTACCTGAGTGCTTTGTTCCCAGTCTCCACATCCCCTCGTCCCAGGGGACTATCTCACCCTGTAGGCCAAACGAGGGTCTATGTAGCACACACTTGTCACTTCGCATGTCAATATTACCCATAAGTCAGTGCTTGCCTCTCTGTTTCCCCTGAGATCCGTTCCTGTCCTGTCTCCATCTAAGAGCGTGACATGGTCATTACAGATGAATAAAAGGACTATCTCAAATATCCGGTTTTCAGATGCAGAAATTAGCGAATGCCACATTGTATCGCGTGACTTTGATATTCCTCTTTCAAGCCCCGAGGTTGCATATTCAGTTATCACCAATAAACTCCACCAACATCAAAAGAAAAGCGTACCTGCGGACAAGAGAAATGAATTAATCATAAATGCCTGAGGAGAGCGTGACATTGGACACTTATGGGGGGGCTGCAAATTTTTTAAAAAAGTGAGCATTGGGCTTTTGTGTTTTCTCCATGTCATTTATGTTATGCACCTTCATTTGGTGAGCTCATCGGAGGCACCTGTTTGGATAATTTTGGGGTAAAATAATCCTGGGCTATCCTGTTTCATGGGTTTTGTCATGCATGCCTGTGCTTTACAGAACTGACTGGACCTGCATGCATAACACACACTTGTAGGGGATCTTAATGTCCTTGAAAACTCATTATTCTGCTCTGAAAGTCATTCACACCTTTTCTTTGAAGATTATAACATCTTCATCTGTTAAACTTGAACTGATTTGCATGGAATGGTGCACAAAAAGAAATACAATTATAATACAATTGTCAAGGATAATTTACATTTATATAAAACAATACATGTTGATACAAAAACAAAAAAATCTTGCAGAATTAACTTTGGCTGAGTGCTTGGGAAAGCTGTATTTTTATATATTTATTTTAATAGCTGCCTTGGAAAATGTATACTTTCTCTTATCCAAGAACTTAATAAAAATAAAATAATGTGGAAATTCAGCAAAATGTATTCAATGCCATTCTATGTTTGTTTTCGGTTTATGGAGTAAGTTCTTTGAATTGTCCAAACACGTGTATGCTGTAAAAACTTTTGTCACTAAATGTGTTGTATATGTTCAAGTCAAAATATTATTTATTTAGCTTTATTCAGCACAACTAATTGCTAACACGGATTGAAGGGTCAGATCAGATAAGTTTAATTACACTTTTTACTTGAAGTGAGGTTGTCTTGGTGTGTAGTGTTTGTCCAGTTGTATAACGTGGTTTAGCTGTCTTTATGCTTCATGCCTATAGAAATTAATACATAATAGGTATAATCATCGTCTATGTAATATTTAGAATGTTTGTCCCTTCAGATTTAATTGCATAACTAAAATAATTTCGTTTCATGTTCATACAAAGATTGCTTGACATTAATATTTTACATGTAGATGCAGAATAATATTTCTGTAGATGGGCGTGCTGAAACGCTAGGACACACCCATTTCCAGCACGCTTGTCATAGCGCCGCTGCTGTTCAAAGAGTGGGCGGGTATATAAACATACTGAAGTAACAGGTAATATTATCATTTACGAAACTTTCAAAGAGACGACGTGAGCCGAACTACTTTGCGATGCCCCTAAACACATGCGAGTATCAGCTGCTGTTTCTGCTCTGTTTCCTGATGGAAAGCTGTCATGCTTTCAAAAATGACGGCACTGAAGTGTTTCACGAACGCGTTGTTTCATCGTCCCAAGAGACTCCGAATAACGCGTCTTTAAATCGAGCGCGCAACGGAGGAAGACGCGCGGACTCTCGAGACCAAACCGGTGGGTATTAAACTAAAGCGTTTACTGTTATGTTTATGATTGTTGGACTTGTGCACAAAGAACAATTATTCCAAATGGCTGTTGCTTTTAACCGTTGCTGTTTAATATTTTGTCTGTAGTCACATTTAATATAAGTGTTTAAGTTATTACAAAAAGTATTGATTAATCTAAATAATAAACTACATATAATTAATGCATGTATGCCAGAACATGCATGTGCACATATTTTGTGGATCGTATGTAATTAATTGGTTTAAAATAGTAATTTGTTCAATGTAAAATGTTATCTTGCTCATCCACTTATTTTTAAAACCATAACTTTGCAGAACAGCACCAGGTCGGTTGCAGAGAGCTGAGATCCACTAAATACATTTCTGACGGCCAGTGCACCAGTCTGAATCCTGTGAAAGAGTTAGTGTGTGCCGGGGAGTGTCTCCCCACGCACCTGCTGCCCAACTGGATCGGTGGCGGTCACTACTGGAACAGACGGGACGCCCAGGAGTGGCGCTGCGTCACCGACCGCACGCGCACCCAGCGCATCAAACTCCAGTGCCAGGACGGCAGCACGCGCACCTACAAGATCACCGCTGTCACGTCCTGCAAATGCAAAAGATACACGCGGCAACATAACGACTCCTCTCATGCACACGAAAGTCCGTCCAAGGATCATCCTGTGCAGAATTCCAAGAAGGTAAAGAGCAGAAATAAAAATGCCAGGCAAAGCCCTTGAACAGATGTGAAAAGGCCTCACTTTCTGAGGACGAGCTGGACGCAGATTTTACCAATACATTCCTGATTCTTGAAGGAACTCGAATTTGAACCACAATAACACTGACTTGGAGTGCACAATATGTACAGCTGTTTTTATTTTGTCTTCTTTTTTATGGACTCTTTGTCTGTGCAGAAATGTTTGTGTTCTTTTGTATGTATCATAGTTTGTTTTTAAAAAATCATAGTTTATGTTTTGTAAAAATAACCTTACTATAAAACAATGATTACATGTGGCAGAGAAGTTAAATCACCATAGCAATATTAACTGAATTATTATTACAGCTACCTAAACATCACATTTCATAATTTGTAGTTTTTTTATGTCTTTAAATCTTTTATATACAAAATGTTACTTTCACTTATATATTTTTATATAACAGTTTATGAATATTTAAAGTTTACATTTATACAGTTGCATGTACAGAGTACAATAAAAGTTCAAGTTGTCAAAAAAAAAAATCAAGTTGTTCACATGCTGGTTTAGATCATTATTTTATATATTTATATATATATACATATTATATATGTTTATATAGTGTTTATGAAGTGGAGTCCACAGACATTAAAGCCAAGCTTGTAGAATTACAAGGACAGACAGTAACTGTATGACGAATGAGGAATTTTTGGAAGAAGCGAATCCTTTCTCACTGTGTTTGTAACTCTATGCTGCGCTGTTGTGAAAGGCTATGCTTACCTGCAGGCGCATCAGCTACTTTTTGGCGGCAACATGTTAAAGCTGTTTTATTGTATCCCGCATCTTTTCATTCTGCCGTTCTGAAAGTCATGTTGCTGTGCCTTGGGTTATATGTTCAGGTTATGAGTCATGGTGTGAATTTAGATAGAGGTAGATGACACTGCGCAGGTACACATATGAATCCTAGGAATTGAATTTGGAAAGCAAAGCTATTTAAAAAGTACATTTCACATTTTGCTTGCCTTTAGTAATGTGCTTATTTACCCCCTAGGGTAAATAAATGAGTGTAAATCAGGCTTTCAAACTGAGGCAGGTAGGATCATGAGTCAACGGAAGTCTTTTAAGAACATTTAGTGTCTATAATGTGTTGATAGGTGCTTAAAACGGGAGCTTTTGTCACATCAAGCACATTCTGACTGTCTATAATTATCCCTGCCAACAGATTTGCCTCCAGAGAACTTGAGATGCAAGGACCACCTGCTGTTATTTATAAGCTCAATTACCAAATATACCCTAAGGAGAGGGTTGATGTGTATTTCAAATGCAGGTTCCTGCTTGATAATGTTTTGTTTGTTTACTTCATTTATTCCAGACTTTCCAAAGCGATATATTAGCATAACCCAGAAATCAAAAGTTGGTAAAATTGTTGCAATGGTAAAATTAATCTATACCAGTTAATTGTGCAGAAGCTTTTAGTCTATAGTTGAGTAGAGTAAAATCCCATAGAGTGTAAACATGGAGTTGCATCTAAATCATTTGTGCTATACAAATCTGTGCACTTACACTACACATTATATGAACTCAGCCATCTAGTGTATACATTTTATTAGGGTATGTTGTCCTAATAAATGTATTTAGTTGGAAAAAAACCCCAATGCTAAACAAGTATATGTGTTCCTGTAGCTCAATGGTAGCTCTCCTGTAGTTCCTGGTAGCAGAGCAAAGCTTGTGGGTTCGATTCCCAGGACACAAATGTACAGATAAATTGTATACGCAGGCGTTTGCAAAATGTGCACATACTACTTTTTTAACTGTGCACATTCTACTCGCAGTATTTATACTACACAAAATTCATAGAGTAGTGCAGAAGTATGTATTAGGTGTCAGACGACCTGTTGCTTAACCAATAAGTTTCTGCAGAACTTATGTTAGCATGTCATACTGTCATGTTGCTGTGCATCATTTCACAACAATTATCAGTTCTCAACTCTGTATTCTAACCATACTCAGCTCTGGGCAATGCTGAACCACAGGAAACTCTTGCACTTTGGAATGTATAATTCACTCTGTCAACACAGTACAATGTGCCAAAAATGCCTGTTGCATCTCAATGTCACCTATGGTTTTGAACATTACTATAAAAAAACTTCCGGAAATGCTGGATTTAGAAATAATGATCATTTGTGACACATAAACCTACAATATTCATGTTTTCATCATTTAAACTTGCACCTGTAAAATGCACTGAGGCTAAATTTGAATTCTTTTTCTCAACTGTGCAAACCTGGGCCTGGGGGTTTGCTGGCTTTATGCATGTGGTAACAATTCTCACAGTAATGATGCTCAATTAATCATGATATACTTAGTTATAACTAGGCAGAGGGCCAGGCTAGGATCTAAGGGAGGAAAGTGCAGCTACAATACGAATCTTTAACAAGCTCCGTAAGCCTCAGACAAGAGGTCCAGTGTGTTTATTTGTGGTGTGTGAAAAAATCTGTTGCAGAACTGGATTGAATAAAACAAGCAATTTTGCCTAATTTTAAACAACAACACACAATGTTCAAATGATTTTGAAATAATCTCCTAGAACGGTTCTGAGCCTCCTGCTCGCACAGGATACACATTCCCATAACCAACTGCACAACCCTTCACACTTTGAGACTGTGGAATAAAGAGTCATGTATTTGTGACTCTCACACATGATTTTGACTCATGCACTGTGAAGTGGGCCAAAAATGTTGTAAATCCACAACCCATGAGTTCTGTCCTTCTGCGATGCATCAAACTCATTGCCAGGACTCTTCTTGTTAAAAGTTCAAATGCAGGTCAAATGCACTACACTTCTGGCTTTCTTGTCACTATAGCAACCTCGAAAAAGGTCAAAGCTGAGCGGTGCCTTGAGGTCCTGACTAGCTAGAGTCGTGTAAAAAGGCCATTCGATGAGTGTTGAAGAGATCTGGCTGAAGCAAACTTAGCCCATCCACTCAGAGACATGAGAGCAATGTGACTGAATGCAGCCACACCTGTTTCTCATTCAACAAAGATGCTCTTGAGAGATGGCTTCATCCTCCAGCTAAACCCCATCTTGTGTAAAACAAAGACCCTCAGTGTTTCAGGGGCCCCTGGTTCCTATGTTAATACATCCAATTATCAAACTGTTACTGTTCTTTGAGTTTGGACCTTGTAGAGACAGAACAGAATGCGCTGTAATAAATTTGCTTAAATTGTAACATTTAAAAGTGTTACAGGGTGAAGTTATTAAGGAAGATTCTGTTGAGTGTATGATGGTATTATTTTATTTGGCATGTAATAGTGCCACACATTCCAATGTGTTTTTCTACCTTTAAATCATGTCATTGACATTGATCTGTTTACATTATCATTGACGTGTCTTAGCTGAGTGTTGTGGAGGATAGGTAGAGACCTGCTGAGTTGTGTGATACACTACATGTACATGTATCCTTACCAATGTCTTTGATACATATCAGATCAAAACTATTATACTTTCTTGTTTACATTGTGTAACAGCTCATTTTACAACAAAACAAACAATGGCAGTTTATTTATATTACATATCTTTTCTTAGGAAGTCAATGAATCCACATCAGCAGAGTCATATACGTTTAGGTACTAATGTATGTACATCCAAATAGGACAGAAAAATTGCTTAGGCAATCAGGGGAAATCTAGGCTGTCCCAGATTTTTGTCCAGTGCAATATTCGGTCATTGGATACTATATCTACTTCTGTTTGGTTTAGTTGTGTATTATTATTTATTATTAGTTGTGTAAAATTATTTATTTAAATGAGAATTATTATGTGTCTTCAGATATTGAATATTACATTTTTAAAGAAGTTTTATCTTTATCACAATTAATTAAACATGAAGTGAATTTGTGCTATTCATTTATTTTTTTTAATTGGCAATTTATTAAGGAATTGGTGTTTCTTTATTTTTCTTAGGAATATTGTTTTAATTGGTAATCCCTTTAAAAGCCAGGCCTTTAATGACATCATTCTTCAGGAAGTGACATCATGTTTTTTGGTCGGAAAACATTAGCACAAACGTGGGCAAATATTAGCAATGGATTAAATGAATTCTGTAATGTGGCATTAGTTTTATTACCCCATTTAAATAAAATATTACCCTATTAGATAAAATGACAAACATTTATATGATATTATGAAACTACTAACAATTGTTTTTGAGTTCAATATTACAGATGTGCTTGTGTATGTTGACACCTGAAATCAATTTCTACATGTGGTGCATAAAGTTTATTGTACCTTAAGTCTGTTATGTTTTATTTTAGTACCACTGGGCACTATAATCACTATACAACTTACCCAAATGCTATTTCTCAGTACAATCAATTTTTCATTCATCACCTTTGTGACATCACAGATTGTGCGCACACTTAATCCTTGTTATTAACACAGGAGATGATCACCAGTTTCTTAGGTGCAGATTTAGGGTCTTCTGGCACAATGGTGTATTTTCCAATCATTAGAATGTGTTGGTTCTGTCACTTCATTTGAAAATACAACATGGAGTTTGGCATGGCAGCTGGCAGAAGTTTTGAGGGAAATACTGCATGCGGGGCTATATGGCTATTGGCAGCAGTATTTAAAAAAGAGAAAATGTCACATTAATTTATTGGTTTCCTTTGAGAGTTTTTTGAGCTGCTGTGTATTTCTTTCAATTGGCAGTAACAACTCTGTTCTTGGAACGTTTGTGGAGATCCAAGCAAGGCACAAGAGCTGAATTTATAAGCTGCCCAAAGCTGTTAACAGCTGAATATGAGACTCTGACGTGGTTACAGAATATATATAATAAACCTGCATCATAGATCAGTATATGATTGAATGGATTTCTTCATTCAAGCAATAAACATTGGTGGTGTGGGATATTTCTGTTTGTCCAAAAATATCCAAGAACATCCATGCAGATATAAACACAGAGAAGTCTTTAGTGGGGTAAACTCATATACTATATTTGTGCCATATTTGTTTGCATATAACTGCCATGCTGTAATCATTCCAGCAGTAATTTCCACCAGAGAGCAGAATTAAAATAGTTGCTATATTTTGTATATCAAAAAATTTGCAAAGGAATGACAATAGAGGAAATCCAGATGTTGTTATTTTTTAACTTTAATGCAATAAAAATGAATAAATAAACTGGACCACCCATGTCAATATTGAAAACAGCCTGGAGAATTATTTTGATAAGAAAGCAATAGAACAAGCAGCAGCAAGTTGCCTCATCGTTCATGCGCAGTCATCTCCTCAAACTAAAATGCTTTCAAATTGACGTGTTTGGCAAGTGTCAGCTTTTTCATTTATATTTGTACTGTAAGCTACTTGCATGGACTTACCTGTACATGGACATCTGTATGCAACAAATTCCACTTTAGGAGGTGCATTAAACAATCAGCAATAGATTGTTTTACAGGCTGTTCCATACTGTATTTGCACAATAATGAAATGAATAAATAAAAAAACAGAATAAAATACTTAGTATCTTTTGTTAATTTACAGTTTCTGCTTGCTGTATATTAAAGATCAGCACCTTAAAATGTAACGCTGACTGTGGAATTTATGGTTGTTGTTCATCTTTGCTCATTCAAAAACATTATGGTTGTGATGGATGTATGTACAGTAGATGCATATGTGCACATTTGTATATACAAGCAACCATATACATACTGTGTGTGTGCTCTATGCTTTGGTGCATCAGTGATGATAAGCTTTTTCCTCTTGTCCTCTGGCCTGAGCTATTGTGACATCATCACTCATCGCCATCAGAGATCACTGGGGCCAACGTGGGTGGGCTGGACTAGACCAACATCTGCAGGCAGAGAGCTTTCAGGGCTCTATCTTCTCCCTGTGCTGTTCCCTCTCCTTTATCTCTCTTTTCGGTTCTCTCCAGCTTTTTCATTTTCTTTTGTTTTAAAGGTCAAAGTTCATATTTGCTGAGTTTCGGTATCTCATGACAAATCATGTAATAAATTAATGTGCATTTTGAATTCTGTTCTACAACTGGGCAACTCCCCTAGCAGGCTGTATGTGCCACTCTAAGACTGCCATTCTGTTTATATTCCTATTACAGACACCTGTGAGTGTCTATAATGGGAATATAATGTGAGAAATGTGAGAAATATGTAAGCAGTTTTTGTGTAAATTTGTCCTTCTTTTTTGGTTCTGTGTTTTTTTTGGTTTTCAATTGAATACATCAATCACAAACAGATTTCATGGAAAAGTGATGTAAGCAGTCGCCAGAGATTTGTTTGAAGGTTAATTATATCTCTGGAAACATTTTAATATGCTTCTTGAAACAATGACCATGTTTACAAGAACATCCCTGTTTTTATAAGAGTTCTAATAATTCTGGTCAGTGCATGACTTAAACTAATGACAGATTTCAAAGAGCATCATACACTATGAAATTTATATATATGATATAATAGTAATCATATTCAACACAAATTCACCTAAGTAAAATCCTAATTTACTGCTTGTTAATGCTTAGTAAGTTGTTGTAGTGATTAAGTGTAGGTATGGGGGTAGGATTAAGGGACGTCCAAAATGGTCATACAAAATACAGGCATTGATATGTGCTTTATAGGTACTGATAAACAGCCAATAAGCAAGCCTATAGGCTACTTGTTCAAAATGTAAATTGGTCCCCGTACTGAAGTGTTATAATATATAAAATATAATAATATATAAAATGTATCAAACATCAAATGACTCAAAATCTGAGTTGGTCCCTATTATATTCTATGCAATGTTCTGTAAAATTCGCCAAATTAGATCTGCCCAAAATCTGCAGATTCTCAAATTAAAATCCTGTGACCCCCAGTACCTCGTGGATGTAGTGATCAGTGCTATCAGGGCTACATGAGTGTCCATTGAGGGACACGGGAGAAAGCTAAAATGTAGGCATTATGTAGCACATCTGTTCCCATAGTACAGTCACACTGCCCCACGGTCACTGCTGGAGTCTATAGGTGCTTTGTGGTGTTACCTTTGAGTGCAGAACCCACAGATCCTCTGTGTCTTGAGCGATGATGAGACTGCTCATCACGGCGCCCACGTATCACATACACGAGACTGTTTTTGTTGGAGGCATTTGATCCAGTACAGAGGAAATGCAGTTAAAAAACAGCAGTATATGTTCTTCGTTACCTACGTATTATGTGTCGGCACTGTGTGTATAGAAGCACATGATACCACTGTTCCTCTCTCTGTGACCTCATGTTTGGAACGATGCCTTTCTCCGGTTGTCTGTATTGCATCGCAGTCTGAAACCTGCCTGAATGGGATCAAGCCACAATGGAGTCTTCATTTTTTTAATGGGTATGTGGGTATAAAACATTTTGTCACTCAAGGTGTGGGAAATCCTTCTTTTCTCCTCTTATGCCAGTAAAGACACCCTGTAGCTTGACAGCTGTGATCAGATGCCCATATCATCAGTAGCACATATGTACCTAAATACTACACAATAGTATTCAGTAGTATTCAAAGTAGTCAATGGGCAAAATGTGACTCACAACATCATGTGATTGAATGCATTGATTCAAAAAGATTCTGATTGGCTGGGAGGGATGGTCATGTCCCAGGACCCCCCTAGAAATGAATAAACTTTTAACTTGGTGAAAGGTTAGAAACACTTCTGGTAGTGATTCTAGTGATTCTAGGCTTTTTTGTGGTAGTCATGACAAGAGGAAGCCACACCTGGCACGGCACATTCAAGGAAATTGGCAGGCGCGCTGGTTTCTTTTTGAAGATTTATTGAAAGTTGTTGAACCATGAAGTGACAAACTGTGATGTTTACATGCCCGACACTTACAGCTGGTTAAACAGCTTGAGATAAAGAACATTAAACCTGAGCTGTTAGAAGAATCTCTAGTTACAGATCTGAGGTCAGCTCACCTCACCCAGCCCGGCTGCTAACCTTACTACATTGTTGATGTTCATGAAAAGAACCAGACAGAGACTAAAGCTGCCCTCAATGACCTGGTCACCTTACCCAGTTAGCAGTCTTAGGTTGTAAGAACGTTTTCATAACATTTCCATCAAGTAACATAAACATTAAAATATTATTTTGAAACTTCTATGAACATATTTACATAATATTCTTACTACGTAAAAATAACGTTTTTGATATATATGATATATAAAATAATAAAAGCTCTACTAATGTTACTGCAAGTACATTTTTTGATAACTTTAATAGAACGTTTAGAGAACATTAGCCAGCATTCTGAGAACATTCCATGTCAGCTTGGTAGGCCCTTTTAAAAACAAGTTTATGTAGCAGTAAACTTTTAAACGCCATGAGAGAATTTGAACAGATTCAATGACTCAATGTTTAAGTTCATTTAAATTTACTTGGATTTCTGAATAAATTTGTCACCACAATTCACAAATTCAGTCTATTTAAAGGACACCCCCCCATAAAACAGTAGCAGTGCTGAACATATTTCATTTATGGACAGTTTTTCTTACTATGGACTGAATGAACATCAATAATTCCAACTCTTTTGTTGGGCGCTGGTTTACATCAGAAAATAATGCTTGTAAATAGGTGCTGGTAAATAGTCTTCCAACTGCAGGTCAGCTGACTCCTAACACATGGGTCTCCACCTTGCTTTTGGAGAAGTCATTAGCCTGGGGACTTTTTACCCCTCACTGTGAATGTTTACACGATGTGTTCAATGTATCATTGTTTGTGTGTTATTAAAGCATCCAGTGTTAGCCTGTTGTTGAGCCTTAGATGAAGACCTGATCAAATTTTATGACCAATTTGTGAAAAAATTCAATCCACTTTGCCTGCAATTGTATTGGGCTAAATGAAATGTAATCAAATATATGTAATATAAGCTAAAAACAGCTGAACAGCTTTTGTTCGTGTGCTTTTGACTCTTATTCTGATGCACTTATCATAGGCTGGGAGATGAATTTCCAAACTTTACAACTGGGAAATCATCATAAGAAAGAATTTAAAATTGTTTTCAAAACAAACAAATGTTTGACTAAGAGATTGTAAATATATGAGGTTTGCTGATCTGTGTCTGTGTGGGTGTGTGTGTGTGTTTGATACACACTTTGTGACCACTCTAATATCACCTGGCTGTATCTTCTCTTGTCAAATGTTGCGGCCACCCACAGAGGTCAAGGATAGGATTTCCACATCCTAGTCCAATGCTCTCCTGGAAATGCATGAGAAGAGTTTGGGGTGAGGACACTTCGACCGATCCTTTTTTTTCCCCTTTCTGACACGTGAGTGATCTCATTGATGACTTTTATATCTTTGAGAATATTAAATCACTTTGCACAATATAAAATGTAAATCATATTGATCATTTTCAAATGTTCATGTCAAAGAGAATTTATCCTGGAAGCACCTAATGAAGTTTGGCAACCATCTGGTAGCAATACCGCTAGCTAAAACAACTGAAACGAGAAAGCACAGACAGTGTTCTGACGTTGTGCTGACTTTGATTTCAATTGTTTTTTCAGTCTTCTCTTATTGACAAGTTATTGATGTGAAGACTTTCACAGAGTCAAACGAAAACAGAAATAATTTGTTTCAGCATTGTTTTGTTTGAATTAATTTCTCCAGACGACTGCAGACTGCCGTGTCTGTCTCCCTCCTAAGTTAAGAGTTAGGTCTTCTACACACACCCCCTTAACAACCACAGTTTATTCATGACCATTTATTTAATATAGTGACTGATATATAAGACAATAATTGGGGTAGTTCTTTACAACAGAAAGCAATTTTTTTCTAATGCTTTTTTGCTCAGAGCAACCAATTAAATTGACTTTAATAACACCTTGCAGTCAAAAAACCATGTCCCTGTTTATTCAGATATAGTTAGTGGAAAAGATAAAAATCGTAGACATTAGAAACCTACCACTCAAGGCATGATGCATGTGATAATTATCCATCTCTTTGATCTTCATAGTGTGCTTAAAGTTCAAAGCCATTTGCCTTATGAAAGTGTTTTCTGAGCTTGTTGCCTTTTTGTGAGGTCCCTTGAAAACGTTCCCGTGTTTTCATACCGTGGAGAATTCTGTGTATGCGTTGGTAAATTCTGTTTATGTAATCCAATCATCTGATTATTGTTGGTTGTATTTTTTCCATTGTTTTATTAAAAAGAAATGCATACAAAATAAATGGCTAAAATGTTCCAGCAAAGCAATTGACGTTTACTTGTTTTTGCCCTGTTTTGTTTATTCCTCATAAATCATCCAAACCTGAATACATTAGCGAGCCATGAAGAGGTGGGGTTATCATCTGTTTCGTGTACTGTATGTTTGCCATGGTTACTGTCAACACCTCAAGAGTCCAAGAACTAAGTAAGCAATCTCCCACATTTTCAGCAGTATAAATGTGTTGAGGGACCCTAACTGACCCCTGCAGTGGAAAGAAGGATGTACCTGCCTCTGTATTTTATCCATCAGATAGGACAATGAAAATTAGAACAATCTGCAATTCTCTGAGCCAGTTTTCAGTTCCTGCTGGGACTTTCACAATGTGTACGAAACATTACTGCTTTGACTCTTCATGTGTGTCTATGAGTTCACTGTTTTAATTATTTTTAGCAATAGTCACTAGCAATAAAATGCCAAATAGAATTCCTCCCCTTCATTTAGCATGAATTCACACAGTTTTATTATTTTTAAAACAAACAAACTACTTAATAGAAATTTGCAGATAAACATGATACCCAAACCTAATTGCCCTTCAAATGATATGTTTGATAGCTTCATTCAGTATTAATACTTTCATATGCGCCATCAGTCATATTAATGCAGAGCTGCAGAAAGATTGGTCGTTGCTATGTAATTAATGTAATTGGAATACATGTCTCCTAGCAACTAAAGACCAATTTGCACAAACGTGGAATAATTTCACTAGCGCCAGCAGTAACAGGCGAGCGATGTGGGTGTTTCTACAATCATTGGATGTCTGTTTCAATTCATTGGACATATATCAGTATGGGTAATGCAAGTAAAGTTCTACTTTTAAAGCACTAAGTGTTAGTGAATAAAGCAGTGAAATAGCCACAAGACAGGTGATTACGTACAATTGAAATTGGATACATTTTTCATTTAAACGGACTTGTGACAACGTGTTGCACAATAAAGAATATGGATTTTAGGATTTCTTCATTATCAGCACCTTTAACTTGTAATCGGTGAAGAGGTCACAGTATTTATATATATATATATATATATATATACACACACACCATAGATATAGTATATATACTATATATATATATATATATATATATATACAGTATATATACACTGACACCTGGCGTGTTTACTTGGCTATTGCAACGGGTTTCAACCTAATGCAGTGCTCCGTTTTAACAGCAGGTGGCAATCTAAACACACAATAGAGCCTTCTGTCAGAAAGACCCAGAATCCAAGTAATTTATATTGATCATTTACATCCAAGTCATTTATTTATATATACAAAATATATAAGAAATATTTAGCATGTAAGCATAAAGAAGCCACAAATTTAGTGTTTTTATGCAAATTCGGTAACTTGTTAAAAAAGCTTATGTATGTTTAGGAACATCTACAGTCTATTTTTTAACAAGTTACATAAACAAAAAAATGCCTTAGCAGTAAATGCACCATAAGACTAAAATATTTGATCCATTACAGCTCATATGTTAAAAATATGAGAACCCACAACATCATTCTCATGTCTCTGTGACAGTAAGAGAAATGAATGGTATTCCATAAGCGGATTATTTAGTGTGTTTGTTCATATTTCACTGTCATCACACAATATAATTTAAACGCATCTGTTTTAAGCATTTTTATTTCATATATAATAATTACAGTTAAAAGTCCCCAGTATGCTTTCCCAATTCACAGTTAATCATACCACTAATTATACCCACTAACTTGACCTTGACCAAGCTACTAGATTATGATCTACATTACTGGTAATGGATGTCTAACTGTCGGCCCAGAGTGTTGACTAATGGCAGGTTGACCTTGTGGTGCCAATGGGCAATGGGTCAAGCTTATGTGCTGGCCACATATGACCGCAATGGGAAGTGTGCAATAAATCTATAGGCACAAAATTAGTTCTTGCCTACATCACAGAAATGCCAGCCTATGGCTCTGTTTAGTAGGAGCAGTTTTCCTGACCAACGCTGATGTCATATCCTGGTTTGAGGTACATTTGAATATATGAAGTTGGCTTCAGTGCATGTGTGTGCGTATATGGCCAGGTCTAATTACAGACTGGGTAAAGAGGCCCGTTGAGGGACATAAGCAGCAAAAGCTTCTAGTAAGTCTAAGGTCTCCCGATTTATCATAGCATGGAAAGTGAGAAATAGACAGAGAGAGAGAAGCTATGACAGGAAGCTATGAAGAAATTTTAGGAAGTGCTGGTGAAAAAAGAGTGTAGTGTATCGTGTGTCTATATGTATGAGTCTATGTATGTATGTGTACATATATGTACATATGCTGCATTGTGATACTGTCACAGGATTTACTTGCATTGAATCAGAATGAAATATCAGATATTATAATAACAGATATATCAGTTATGAAAATATCTACTGCAAAAGTTTTGTAACTAAATCAATATTTATTATTGCCCTAATTATAGAGGGGAAATTCAGTAAACAGTTGACGCTACATTGGTGTTTTAGCACACCTGCCTTGTATTTAGTTACCATTAACAAACAAGTTAAATCAGTGCAATATTCACCAGATGTACATTTTAAAGTTATATGCAGTGTGCATTGTGTACTGTGACAGTAATCATTCAATGTCGTATACTTATTAACCTCTGACACACAGTATTGTACGCTTAGTACGTATAGTATAAGTGCATCTTCAGACATTCTTCATCTGTCATGTTTTCATTATTATATGAATCAGATGCTAAAACAACAGACAGGACATGAAAATAAATGACACTATCAGTGGGCGTCAGTCATTCTCAGTGATTCCTTCCAGATGTTTTGACATTATTGTGTTTGTGCATATTCTGTAAGATCACTAACAATATAGATTATCAGTGTGTGTATGTTACTTGCACATTTATGCTAGTTGTACGTTCACTCTTATGCGTGAGAGTTTGATAGTTCTCTTACAGAAACTGGTCTCTGGTTTCAGTTTAACATCATCTGGAATATCTATCTGTTGAACGGGTTTAGCTCATTTTAAGCTTGTTTGTTTATCTGTTAATTTTATATGACAAAGCTTACAGGTATAAATTTTGTGATATAGATGAATCATTTAGATCTACAATTTCCTCTCCTTCATCTCCTTTTTTTTAAAAAGTGCTTAATACACTTAGTGTTTAAAAAAATAATATTAAAAACAAAAGTACAATTCTGAAATAAAATCGACATTCGATGCTGCGTACTGTGACTCTTTTCTAGTGAAGAAAATAGTTACTACCACAAACACAGAAAATGCAAACATTACCCTCTTCTGTCTGTTCTTTTGAGCTATAGTCCGTGTATGTGTGTGTTCTGTATGATGGATTAAGTTTCTGCAGTGTTAGACAGCACAAGATGGTATTACATGATTTTCATTGCTTCTTTAAATGAAAATAAAATGGCAAATGTAAATGAATAATGTTGACTGGGGATCAATCGTAGTAAGGTGTTAGACAGGGTGTTCTTCTGTCTGCTTTAGCTGTAAATGTCAGGGCTGGTTGTTTAGATTTAGCCAAATCCTACAGCTTTGTGTGAGTGTTTTCCATCACGTCCCTCATGGCTTTAATTATATCTCTATGGAGTCAAGCTCAGTTCAAGTTGTATATATTTGCTCAACAAATTATATGTTGGTCCAGTTTTCAAAGTTACAGCACAACAAACAGAGCCCTGACTGTCAAATTCTAAACTGGAAGATCGGCCATTAAATAAACTTATGTAGACATGCTTTTGTTTTAATTAAGAAGGATAAAATGTGGTTGCATGAACCTTTTGCTTACCCAGAAAGTACAGTGGCGGTATCAGATAGTAATACATGGTACTAAAATATATCTACTATTGTATTATTGTGACACTCCAATGCACTTCTTAAAGTTCTGTAGTATTACTATAGTATTACAAGTGCTAAAAAGAACCATCGTTTCTTACTATGTCCAAGAGCCAAACATCCTCAGCTTCTCAATGACAAGGCAGTTTCTTGTCCTGTGTTTGTGACTGGTTGCTTTGTAAACTGGGACTTACTAGAACAGGCATCATGTAATTTATGAATTTAATACATGCGCTCGGCCGCACTTATGGTTAATGAATAGTTTGGCTGTGGGTACAAATGTGGATCTAGAGCAATTCTGAAACTTTACGATTTTTTGGATTATAATATTAAAGGAAATCTCATTCGTGATTATAAACAGATTTTCAGAGTATTTGAGACAGAATGGCACGGGACAACTGTACTTGGCTCATTATATATGAATCAAATGTCTCATTAAAAGTGTAATAAAATCTAGCCCTCAGTCTCTGCATGAAAAACACGTTTTGACATGCGGGGGCCCGTTAGAGGTTTCTGAGTCATTTAAATATTCTTTCATGTATTATAAATGTTCCTTCAGAGGCTCTGACCGTTTCCTTTTTCACTGTGCAGAAGAACCCCAAAACATATCAAACATGACATCACCAACATCATGAAAGTCAATGTTTTGTGCTTTTGACATGTTCTGACAGATTAAATATAGTTATCAGTTCAACAAATGTTCATTCAACAAAGAGCATCTCAGCAGGAGAGACAACACACAGTCTGGTTAAAAATGACCAAGTTAACCCTCTTGATAGATGTTGTAACTACACCATGAATATGCAAATTTACGCGAATATGCATCTTTCTCCATTAACGGCCATTCAGCAGTAGTTGTGTATTCTGACAACATATATTTTTTGCAAGTAACTTATAAATGGCAAATATTTATATTATAGCACGTTTGTGAGTGATTTTTTTGTTAAATGCGTAAAATAAATTTAACAGGCTGCTGTCTGTGATGTCACAGCTCAGGATAGTTGCTGTTTCACTGGCTGAGCGGGTAGATGTGCAGACCTGCGCCATATGAGCAACTGCCATTGAGATGCACGGGAGCGCTACCGTATATAAATAGCTTGTGGGTTATACAGAACTTCCTAGTATTTATAGCTTTATTCGAATGAATTATAGACATAATAATTAAGTGTGTTTACCTCAAAGCAGTGCTGTGAGCTCATGAACATAATCTGCTATTAAATTATGCAGCTTTATTTCATATAAACATCATCAGTTTGATCCACTGTTATCCTCTGTGTGTGTATGTGTGTTTGTGTAAGTAACTGATTCTGCTTGCATAGACAGATTGCAAGAATATGGGTACAGAGAAGACATTGGCAGAATCAGACTGTTTGTATACAGCTTAAACTAGACAGAGAGCGAGAGGGTGTGTGTTACACTTGTGGTTTGCTCTTTTCCCCTTTTTCATCCAGATTAATCAGAGTCCGCAAGAGGTGAACCGTTTTCCACGTAAACATGGCATGGCGGTGTGATACGGATCATTAATAAAGAAAATGGTGTATTCAGAGCAATGTGATTGTGGTTTTAGTGTAAGAACTCACATATTTAAAGGCCCCAGCACTGGTACAGCTGGATGGTGCCAGCTGCATATAATGTTTACGCTTAATCCTCAAATAGAATTAGTGCTTCGAGGGCTAGAATACTCAATTACATCCTGATTACAAAACAACAAAAGCCGAACATGTGGTATAAAACACGAGCAGTCATTAGCTGGATGAATGAGGCGTTTAGCTTGTGCTGCTAGGCTGTTTGAAAAGGCGCGATTTGCAGAACCTTAAGGTGTAAATACTGATGAATGGATGAGGGGAGCATTTATCTTTATCTTTTGTGATGTCTTTTCTTCTGGCCCACACTGGCCAGAATGGCAAGTGTGGTCTAATATTTATAGATTTTGTGTATACTGTATGCTCTTCTCAGATCTTAGATTAAAGGTTTAAAGCTGAATTTTTGGCTTGGCCGTGCACATTGCTGTTTTGCAGATAATGAAATCGGGGTCATTTGTTCGGACATTGAAGTCAAAATCAGATTGGTTGCCTTAGTAATAACTTCAGCACGATGCCAAGAGACATAAAAGAGTAGCTGTCATTGTGGAAAGAAAGAGAACAGAAACGGATCATTTCAGATTTCAAACAACATACTGAAGTGGTTAAAGTGGATTGTATTTTTTTTATTTTTTTTGCTGTTAAGACTACTGAAAACCAAACGGATGTGAGATGGTTATACTAAAAAATATTATGTTTGTCTTCTGCCTGAACTTTAGCCTCGATATCAAATAGATATCAGTAAAAAGTTTTTTTTAAACAAATTTTATTCAAAAAATAAAAATTTTGTGACAACAATATAATTCTAAACTGACAGATTCTAAAGTTGTACTTTAAAATCTTTAAATATATTGGGACTTACACAAACTGCCTTCCTATTCATTTATATGATCCCTGTTAAATAACACAATGTTTTCTTCTCAAACTCAGCACTAATAATCAACAGTGTGAGTTTGTCTGTCATGGATTAACTACAGCAGTTTTGGCTAACGAGCCAATCCTAGATCTGTAAATCTCCCAGGAAAACTCCCACTCTGCTTTGCTCAGAACAACAGTGAAAAGCAATGAGGTAATGCGTCCTCTGTAGTTTGGTATGCGAGTTCCCGTGGCTATGACTACATGGCCTGTGTTTCAATAATGAACATGAATGATCAAGACACGCTAGCTTTCAAATGATTAATGTTGTGGCATTATGACGTGCAGCACAATCCGTGTGAGGAATATTCACCGATTGTGTGTCTGTTAAAATCATATGTATGAAAATCATTAGCATCAGTTCTGTGGCAAAAAATCTGGAGATAATAAAAGTTAGTAGCTCCAAACCCATACAGGCAAAAATAAAATCCAGTTTATCGTCTCAGCCATTGCGTTAAGAATTTCAACGTTTTAAAGGAAGCCATTAAATCATTAGGTGTCAATTTCAACTTAGAGAATTAAGAATTGTTTTTAATATTAAAACAACATGTTAAAGAAAAGCTGGGATGGTAAGGGACCCTTTTTTCATTTTCAGCTGCTAATATATAACAGTATTACTGCTTCTGCGGTTACTAGAAACAAATTCAGTTTTGAAAAGCATTGACAGTAGGCACGGCATGGAATGCATTAGTCTCAGCCTGTGTCATGAGAGCAAACAGATTGACTGTGCGCTCAATCAGAGAGTCTGGCACAGGAAACATATACCTTCACTGCCTGTGTACGTTTCAGCTCTTCAGAACACAGGGAGCGTAAGATCAACTGTGATCGGAAGCTTACTTTGACAAAAAGAGTTGTCTGTGTTTGATTTCAATTTTAGATTAAAATGTAATAGTTGTGTCGTACAACAATCACCAATGTAAGCAACAAGATAGACAACTACATTAAAGGGTTATAAACCAATATTTAATACATTTATTAATGTATTAGCATAAACTTCA
>JAZGTJ010007139.1:0-14310 GCA_036877575.1 Botia almorhae
AGATAAGAAGGCAAGTAGTAAAAAGCTAATAGTGGATTGGCTGCTGTCCACTGAGACACCCTTTTGCTTTACAGCTCATGATCTTGTCTGCTCTCTGTGAACCTCATCTGAGTTTAACTGCTGGGATCACTCTGTTCCTTACTCTGGTATCCATGACAACCAGCAGAGAAAAACAAGAGGTAAGTAGGTAGTGGCAATGTGCACTATATGTGGAACCGACACTACTTTAAAATCTACCTCTCCTGTGCTCTTAATGCAGACTATATATACTGCTTTTGACATATGTAGGTATATAGGGCACATTACACACTCTGTATACTACAGTTTGAACATGATGTATTCGTGTGTCTTTAACCCCCACCCGTGTATCACTGCAAATAATCATTTTAAACTGTTGTTTCTGTCATATTTTTCATAAATATCCTGTTAATTAAAAAAAATGCTGGGTAAGAAAGATCGATTTTACTGGATGAGAAAAATAAACTTAATTCAAGATCTATTCTTTAAAAATGTCTTTATTTTGTCTGCATTTTTATTTTTATAGAAAATGTATTTTAATTTACATGTTGGTGCGATAGAATTACAATGTGCTTCAAGCCCTGTTTACACCTGTATTTAACACTGCAGCTTGTGACCGGGTCAAATAAGACGGATGTTACACCAGGTGTAAAATGGGGTCACTCACGCCCAACACACATAAGTATCCTGGCAGTGAGACACTGAATATATTCTGTTCTGTATTCAGCTGTGGATGGTACCTGTCTGGGTGGCTGCGGCTCCTGGTAACTGGGGAGGATTTTGAGCACCATGCTGCCACTGGCCTCCTGTAGCATCTCGTGCAGAACACGGGGGTCGTCACCAACCTCCTTCCCATTCACCTCTTTGATGATGTCACCCACGTGGAGCAGCCCCTGCTGATCGATCATACCCCCGTGGAGAATACGAGCTATGACCAGCTCTCCGTTCTCAATACGGAACGTCATACCCTAAAACAGCAACATACATATATATATATATATACGTTGCATTTCAGACTCTCTGTATCAAGGCATAGACCAGGGATGGGCAACCTTGTTCCTGGAGGGCTAGTGTCCTGCAGAATTTAGCACCAACCCCGATAATACTAGTAATCCTGTTAGCTGGTTTAGATGTGTTTGGTCAGGGTTGAAGTTAAACTGTAGGACACTGGCCCTCCAGGAGGACGGTAGCTTATACCCAGACTGTTATGAGAGGTTAGTAAAACTGACTGCATGCATAAACACTAAGCACAATCTTACTAAGTGCTCTCCAGCCACTTTACGGATGCCCACCATCCGTATGGCATCAGCTGGCACTGGCGTGTTATTGATAGGCAGCTCCATAAAAGCACAGGGACTGGGGGGCGGAGTCTCGCATGTCCGAGCAGCCACAGAATCATGGGTCTCCAACAGTGACTGATCATCAAAAACACAGCATGTCAGTAATCAGATAATGCCCATGTCATGTGACACCTCTGTGGAGCCGCAGCTGTGTACCTGGAAGTGTGGCTGGTTGAGAATGCGTGACAGCTCGGCAGCTGTGTTGCTGTGGTGTGTGAACGGGCTCAGCTCTCTCAGGATGTCCTGCACCAGCTCCACATTATTGTCCCGCACGGCCTCCAGCCGCGTCTCTTCTAGACTCTCTGCACTCTGGGAGATTTATGAATAAAGGTTTTGCTTTATGAACAGGCTATGGCAACACCTACTGTATATACAGCAGCACTACAATACACATCTCATTCCTAACACACTACAGTCAAGTAGTGTGTACTGTGTATGTAAAAAGATGACATGACAGCTATAGCCGAGTTAAAACTTTCTGTCTGTCTGTCTGTCTTAAACTGCTCCGGGTGTGTGTTCACGGTGTGTGTGTGTTCACTACTGTGTGTGTGCGCACTTGGATGGGTTAAATGCAGAGCACGATTTCCGAGTATGGGTCACCATACTTGGCCTCACGTCACGTCCTCCTTACGGAACTAAACTAAAGTAAACTACATCACTGAGACGGTCAGTGATTTTCTCAGGTGTCAGTGGTTTTATTATATGCCGTGAGAAAACTGACCACTGGGCTCTCCATGATGCCCTTGAGGAAGATGAGGTCCAGATCATTGGCAGTGGTGGAGCTGGTGCTGTCACTCAGAGTGTCCAGCACCTGCGGCACTGCTGGAGGAGAGAGACAAACATTAACTTCTGAGAGACACACACAGACTCTTTCTTGTCTGTGTCTCGAAAGAAGGGTAGAAATATGTATTTGAGGCAATGTTCTCCAGGGGTTTTCCAGAGAACACTATATTTCAGCAAAAACACTTTCATACGTACAGTGTAAACAGTTAAATGCCATTTACTATCATTAGAACTGGACTGGTAAAGTTACATAAGCGTAAAGCAAAAGCGTAAAGCAAAAACAAATGTACAGTGTCACTTCACTTTATGTAACTGTATAGTGTGCATGCAAGCTGTTTATATAAAGTGGTTGATATATAGCTGTTTGATATATATAATGACTTACCATGCTCTGTGCCGGTGGCTGCCACAGGCATGATGTTTTAAAATCTGCAACTAAAGCATCAGAGAGAGAGAGAGAGAGAGAGAGAGAGAGAGATTTATAACTTTAATATTCAGCACTATCATTACAGTAGGTAGATATGAGTGCAAGAGGTTAAAGTAAATAAAGATGGGAAATGAAAACAAATGTGAAACAGGATTATATTACTGCTGGGCTCCTGTAGAGCAGGGCAGAGCGCATTTGGTAGTAAGCTGTGGTTGCTATGACAATGTATATACTGTGAATGAGAAATGCAGCCATTGTGTGTGTTATGAGATGTGGGGGGGGAATGATTTTAGGGGGGTTTAGATTCAGCCCTGTCTTCTAAATGAAAACACAATGACAGGGAGCAGGTGCACCAGAGAGGGGAGTCACAGGGGAGGGACTGGACAGTGGAGAGATGAGGGGTGGGAATAACAGCAGCTGAGAATTACTGAGAGTAATTTGTTTTTTTCACGCTCTTTGGAATACTTGATTCTGATTGGTAAATCAAGCCATTCTGTCACATATTTTTGTATAATGACAGCAACACAGTATAATCGACTGTTGTCCCTGGCAACAGATCTCCCGCAGCATGCTGGTTTCATGTCTCTCATATGACTCTGCAGTCGATTTCTTGTAACACAATAAAATAATTTAAACTCGTATTTAATTATTTGATAACAAGCTGTGAAATACAAACCCTTCAACATGATTACAGTCCTGATTACCCTGTCAGGGTTTATTTTGATGGAAGCCAAAAAGCATGTAAATAAAACATTCCAAGAAGTACATAATAATTCACGGTTCACAGGTTTCCAAGATGTGGGACACTTGAGTAACTGTGTAAACAGTCTTTCAGTAAGCAGGTACGCTAATCCATTAAAGACCGGAAAGATCAGAGGAGTTTAAGATCTGGCACACATTCTCTCTCTATCATTTGCTCTCTCATACACACACACTCACATGTGTCACCAAATCAAACTACTAAGGAAACAATTACTTATTTGATTGGCCTGCCCTGAACATCTGTTGTGTTTTAACAACACTGCTCTGTCAATCATATTACAGAACAGGATGTGTTATGTAATCACTGTACTATGCGGTGCATAGAGGGCAGCAAATTACTTGTGTTTACTCTAGAGAACAATACTCTCTATTACTTACATTAAAAATTCATTAAAAACACGGTTCTACAATATGAGGCTTTACGCACAAATAATGAGGAAGAAAACAGATTCTGGATAAACTAAATACATGTGAACACATGAACTGCTTCCACATACGCTGTATGACGGAGTTGGTTGCTATAGCAATGCCTTTCCTCCCACACATTACATAGGTTGTTAGAGTGAATGCACTTCCCTTAAAGGGGAAACAGCTGACTTGCATTTTGGCTTTCCAGAATTAAAGCTTAATTTCACTAAGATGGAATGTCTTGAGTTTTTTTGGACAGTATCTACACTACAGTGTGTAATTAACTGTTAACTTCACAACACAAAGAATAACACAAGCACGATCCTGAAATCAGTTAGGAGGGTTTAGCTGAGATTCACTTTGTCTGTATTGAAAGAGATGCTGGAAGGTCAATTAAACCTGCTTTTAAGGCCTTTTCTAACAAGCAGCAGTTAAAATACATGTCCAGACATAATTGTATAACCTTTGACTGATTCACTTTACTAGCTATTAATACAGTGACAACTCTATTCAATCAAAAAACAAATATTCAAAATAAATTATGATATTATGATTGCTTTTATTCACATGTTTACCAAGATAAGGATTCTAAGCAGTGCTGATCCAATGTGCATAATTCAATAGATAAATTTCACAAACAAGTAATCGCGTAGGTGTGTCAGTTCAATTAACTTCAGACAGACTCAGACACTCATATAAATGGAATTGAGGAAATGTCTCATTCTCCTTATTTCCAACAATTCCTTCCCCACATTACCGGCTGGACTTTATAAATGACTACATGCTCTCTTGCTGGATTTATATCTGGCTTTTATCAGCCTCAGGCACTTCTGATAACCGTTTGTTCACTAGTTATTCCACCATCTTGAATCTCAGAGCACCCGAGAGCTCCATCTGCTTGCTTTTATTAATACACAGAAACAAACAGGTTTTACAGTTAAACTGCAGACACATTCCGCCAGACTGAGTTTAAAAATATAGAAACATAAATTGCTTCTCTGTTTAAAGTCTTCGCTAGAAATTCTAAATGATAACTCGCACAATCTACAGGTGTAAAAAAAGCATTGTGTAAAATTATTTAAGGAATTACTTAATTTTCATGCCTCTAAAACCTATGTAATTACTGCATTGGCACTAAGAACTGCTGAAGAGAGACTGATCTCATGCTGAGAGATGTTTGACCTCACTCACATCTCCAGGAGCAGTCATCCAAACAGCACGAGATGCTCAGCCTCACACATCAGTCTCATTACCACTTAGACCTGCTCCAGTGCTCCACTGCATCAGGTATAAATGCAAGCTGAGCATCTGAGAGAGATCCCCTGAGAGAAGGATTGAGAGAGGTCTCCCTCCAGTCCTCTACAAAAGGAAGCGATGGCGAATTTATCATGCCTTGGCAACTTCTGAGCCCCCCACCTCCCCATCCTTCCTGAGTCCCCTGTGCTAATGACACCGTTGGCTGTCCCAGCCCACATCGCATGCAGCCATGCTCTCCATCTGCTCCCTGCAGCCAGAAAATAGCATGGCCCATCTGTCTTCAACACACACAAATAAGTTCCCTTTAAGGAACCATGCAGAGAAACTGACACCACGCCAGATTATTCTCGCTTTCTAATCACCTGGTTTTGACAAGACATAAATATTCATGGGACATTTCCCTAATCTGCTATTTTAACGGTACCAATATCACGTTTGTGCAACGACCAAACACAGCATCATCAGCAGCTCTATTGGCTGAGATTCCATCTGTTTCATAATCCCATTATGTTTTGCAACACTCTTTCTCTATGGCTATACATGTGACGGTGTACCAATTGCAAAATAAAATTATATCGTCTTCTATTTTATTATATTAATTGTTAAGAAAGACATGTTAAGGGATAACTAATAAGATACACTCAGATGTCTCTCATCTGGAGTGCACGTAGTCAGAGAATCTAAAAAATAAGGATTTAGTTGTTGTTTTGTATTTGTGTATTAATAACGAATAGCTCATACAGAGAGTATAGCAGTGATTGCATTTCTACATCGACTTCCTTTTTTATCCAATCACTGCCAGAGCACCATTTCCCTCACCGCCAACAATATGGACGGAGGCGAGATAACAACAAATAGATGCAGCCTTAAAAGATAAGAACTGTTATCTGTATTTAAATATGATGAATGAAGGAAATCGGTGCTGATAAAGCACGGCATTTTTCTTAAACATTAAGATGCATTCAACTACAAATTAATAATTTCTCTAGTCACGTAATAACAATGCAGCGGCAGCAAACATTATAGTGAACAACGCAATTCTGCACGTTAAGTATTCTGAACGGTAACGGCTAAAACAGGCTAAAACATAAAACTCTTTGAATGTATATATTATTAAATGAAAGACACCAACCTTTGCAGTTATGGAAACACTTCGTCACGTTGTTTTGATTGTGTGAGGTGCCTGAACCGCTACAAAGCATCAAATCTGAGTCTAGCCATTACGTAGACATAAAGGGGCAACACTCAGTAGGTGGGACCCACTTGTCTGACGTTAAGCTTTGGGCTCAGAATGTTCTCGACAGCCCGGGCTTTAAAGACAGGGTAGGCGACCTTTTACATAAAATCTTTGTTGAGCCACATTTTGGTTATGCTGGTTGAAAGTCCCCTTAGATAATGATAGCAATAACTAAGCGGTGTTAATTTATTTATTTATAAAGGCAGGGACAATAAAATGTTCAGTCCGAATGCAATGATATGATGTCCTACTTGTCTGTCAAATTATGTATTTGCATACCTCAGGGCACTATTGGAGGGGGCGTGGGGCTCCGAAAGGAGGGCGGGATCTTATGTTTTTAAAGCTAGGCTGCTTTTGCTAGCGTGTCTTGAAGTCTGAAGCGTACCTTTAAATATACTTCACTAATTTACGTTTCATTTCAAACAAGCTAAGTAAATTTACAACGAGTGTCAGGTCAAGGAGGTAATTGTATTATACTGATATGTGTTTCAAATGTTGAACTATTTATTTTTCTTTGACTAAATTGTTTACTGTTCTTATGTACCCCATAGCATAAGCATTCTGAAGTATTTTAACCACAGTGACCCAGAGTCTTGTGTCTGAGGATTGTTACTGTGTTAAACGAACTGATTTTACTCCTATACGTTTAACTTTATTGCGTTTGCATCAGTTAATTTCTTTAAAGCATGAATCTTTAGTTTTGACGTTATTGTAAACATATTTAAAATTAAGACATTTCTCTAAAACGTTGGCGTGTTATTGACGTGTGAGATCAAATATTGTCATTTTCCCATTACAGGAGGGACATCTGCTGGTCGATAAGGAATATCCTTGGAAGTATTTAGAAAAGATAAGGTAATCATAGTCATCATTGCGCAAACAAGTTATAACTTAAAAAGTTAAGTAAAAGCTGAATAGTTTAATGTAGTTATTTAAAACACAATATTAATACAGACTTTCATTTTTCAAAACAAATGAATTAATAAATAAACAAGTCCATCCAATAAACCTTTTTTTACCTAGAATAATTTACATGGTACAAACAAAAAAGCATATGTTCTGTATGACACAATGAAGTATACACATATACATTTCCATTAATGTTTTCTTTTATTATATATTATATACAGTTAAAGAGCTTTCTGTGCACATGAAAGAAACAGACAAAAGACAGATTATGAATTCAATAAAGAAATGAATGAGGTTCTCTGATGATGATGGGCTCTCATATGGATGTCTGGAGGCACAGGAGGGCTTAGCTCAGGAGAGTCAAAGCACAGGGTCACTGAACTTCACCACATATAAGTGTCATCATATCTGAAAGAGAGGCACATAATTGATAAAGTTGTCTTTGCACATTGGCATTGATATGCTCTTCAATGTGTTTACACTAACAGGAAAAATTCAGAGGAGGAAGATAATAATGTGTAACTGTCAATCTTCTTATAAGGTTTGAAATTTCTGACAGTCTTTATAAGTCTTTACCGGTTTTCAACTAGTAAACTGATTAGACTCACTGCAGTGTGTCTTTCTGAGGCCTAATTAGGGCTGTTAAATGCCAAAACCATTTAACAGCCATTCAAAATCAGATATTCTGTGTGTCATGTTCAGTAGCCCACTTCCATTCTGATGGACAGAAAGAGGAAGCCAGAAATCCCATCTGTCCCCTGATTCCTCAACAGGTGTGAAAAATTCCCAACTTGTTCCTCCATCCATTTAACACACAACCCATCACCCTTCATGAGTTTGTCCCTTAAGGTTTTCAAACTCTCACTGCATTTTGGGTGCCTTTGTCCTCGTGCACCACACACCCACAGAATAATTAATTATTTTTTTAATAATAAATATATAGCCCTGTTATTGTTAGTGAATAAATTGACATTTATTCACTTTTAAATTGCATGCAACTGAGAGCTATAACAATAAGGGTTTGAATGTTAAGTCAGGTCCACCACCTTGATCTCTGTTTGCGCTCTGTGTCATCCCCGAAAAGCAGCTCTGCCATCACATCTTCTGTGGTGGACCTTTTTCCATACCTGTGGGTGAGAAAAATGACAGTTTATTCCCTCATTACCTCATCCCGGCCGTGTAGCTTAGCAGAGAACATTTCCACTGTTGGAATAATGATCTCAAATTGCTCACACAATGAGCTCATTGTGAAGTGTGAAAGTGTCACGAAAAGCCAGAATGTGAAGAACTAGTCAGAGCACTTCATCTGTCAGTCACCAATCACTGACAGAGACACAAAAATGCTATGAATCTAATTTAGCGGTTAAATGTTTCTAGAGCGATTGTCAGCCGAATGTGTTAGAGTCACATCATCATGAAGACTCTGACACAGGGGAGAACATAGCAAGTATTTTAATGGCTATCTTTCACCGATCACACAGATAAACGAAACATAACCTTATAAAAGAAGAGATTATGGAGATCTGGACCTCCTGAATCAGTTAATATTTATATCTGTATGGAAAAGCATGACTGTGTATCTGTTTTAGACTGATTAAGACTTGGTAATAAATGTTTCTGTGTATCTGTGTAAACGTTCCCTCAGAACTGCAACTCTAATATGAATAAACTAAAGACGTGGTCCGTCTGCACCTCAAATAACCAAAGCAATTTCAGGCCTAAATTCCTCCTCAATAGGTGCCTATAAGTAGCATCAATGAGTGTGAGACAAACCTAATGTGACAGTTATTGCTGAAACATGACTTTATTGAAATCTCACCTGCTCCCCATTTCAGACATCTGCAATGCATTGTGAAGAGGTCAGTATTTAAAACACACTGATTGTCATGCCTTTGCATTCTGTTTTACCTCAGATATATAATAGGGCATCTGAAATCCATCACCTTTGTTATTTACACCTGTTACAGCAGTGCTTTAGTTTTTATGATGACGAAACAGGGTGTCAGAGAAATGAAGCTTAAATAAAACCCTTTCTGAAAATAACAATACAGTGTGCACACTACAAAGTACACACCTGGAATTGTGGGGGGAGGAAACAGTATTGACAGTACATTTTTTATTTAAATGTGTTGCTTATTGATTGCATGTGAAATGTCAAAGGCCTGTTAGGAGATTATAAATATGCAAATAAGCATAGTGCTGTAGGGCAGGGCAGAGAGAAACATCAATCCAGGATAGACTAGTAGCCTTATCTGTCTTAGAGGCTTCTCAGAGGTGCATCTACGCAGGTTTTATCACTTGGATTTGTTTATAGAGAGCCTTCGGCTATTCAAAATGGACCATAATAAAATTACAGAGTCCTACTGTAGAACTTAGTCATTTTTCCTAATTTGTTAATGGGACATTGGGCACCGGGAACAGGAAATGATTTTTATCATGGTCACCAGATCAGATGTCTATAGGGTGGGGTGATACAACATTTTAAGCAAACTTGAATTGTTATAGGTAAGGTATGGCTCAAATACTCAGGCTCGCTCACCTTTGTCTCGTGATCAGGTTGATATAATGTCTCAGCGCGGTGTAGTATTTGGCTAGTTCCTCCGGTGGGGCGTCATCACCAGGGTTCTCCGGTTTAGGTGGATAAGCTTCCACAAAGGTCCCGAGACACAAGAGCACGCACAAGACAAGAGTAGCGATGACGGTCCACGGTTTTAGCATGACAGACATCTAAAACATAAAACACATGTAGACTTATTATCGCTACTTAAAATAGTATGATGTGATGAAAAGCACAAAAGAAAAAAAGGAAGGAAGGAAGAAAGCATCCGCTAGTATAAACAGAATTTTACCTTGTAAAAGCCGTTTTGCTAAAAGCATAATGTAAATTTGCAGGCTGTACATATTGTAGACTTAATTAGCGATGGTTTAAAACTTATGGTTGGAATGGTTTAAAACAAACTAAAAAAAGTAAATAATTTTTTTAGTTTCTAAATTCCTAAAGACATAAAACTAACAAAACAATTCAAACCAAAACAACTTGTACAGCATAAATGTTTAAAGCAACTTGCCGCATTGCTGCCAAATTAAAAGTACAATAATAAATGTCAAAAGTCTCTCGCTATCTCCGTTATTTCTGACTATCGACCGTTTCTTAGAAAGCTAATTCGAAGAGTGAATTTTCTAAAGCCTAATTGTTGAGCGCCAGGTGAGAGTGACTGCTGTCCGTGGTGCTGAATGTTCTCATAGTAGCGAAAATGACAGAAACGTTAACGCTTACGCTGAGCAGCTTATGTTCCCGGAATACTATAAACAGGATTCAACATACTGAAAGCAATAATTAAAGATTTCTCCTTTAATTAAAAAACACAAATTCGGTGACCATAATAAACCGTCATGTGTGAACCATCAGCAATTTAAAAGTTTTAATTTAGTAGCTCCACAAGCACTGGTCACTTCACGATCACTTGCAAATAAACGAATTAACATGACAAACTTACTTTTAGCAGCTAAAGAGTTTAGGTACAGTTATTTTTCTCTGGATTGGCTTGGAGTTCTTGTTCCAGTGTTTCTTTCGCTTGATTCTTTTGTGAGGTCTTTCAGAAATAAGCAGTTGTCCACTCACGGATCTTTGCTATCCTGCCCGCACCTCAAGTGCTTTATATACTGCGTTCTGCCTTGCGTAAACAGGAGACGGGCGGTGGGAATGACAGGAGCTCTGCCCCCCACACCACGTCTAACGTCAGTCATAAACACATTATTATTACATCTCACGCGACATACTTCATTGTGATCATTGTTTCTGTTTAGTGACAGCCACAAAATAGATATTTTGCTTGAATCGTCCTACTGCAACATTATTTTCAGAGTTTTTTTGAATTTCAGAGTGTCTTGCATAAATGTTTCGTCAAGCATTTAATAAAAGGAATAACGTTCGAGTGACCCTCAATATACGGCAAAAACACCAGATGACGCTCCATGCAAAGTTACCTTTTGATTGCAGACCATGGCCAATCAAAACCCAGACTCGTGCAATCAAGAAGGCGGATTCGCGCTCTCAGATGCTTGACCTCAGTTCACAGCTCAAATAATCTTCTGGGTAGTACTGTCAAAACGCCCATCTCTTAAACAACAGTTAATTATATTGTCCATCTATAATATTAGTACATTTTTAACCTCCCTAGTACTTATTATAGGAATCTATAAGAATACTTCAGTTTCCAGCTCAACAAAATACTTATTCGTAAGTGGTGGGCAGGTCGAATACAATTAGAAACCTGATTTCAAACTATCTTGAGGAATAATTTAGCTCTTTCTGCACAGGTCACTTTGTGTCGCATTTACAGTAGATATAGCGCCGTACGAAGTTCCACGCAATTAAGAAAATGTATCAGTTTCGATATCGTTATGGAAATGAGACGGTCACGATTAAGGATCTGCAATTTTAAAGCAAGATGCAGTGACACGTTCAATATTAAATATGTAAGACAATAATATAGTACAAATAAATGACTGAAATGTGATATTATGTTGTTCTTGTTCATGGTTCTAAAATGCCGAATTTCATTGTGGTAGTCGCAGGTTCCCATGAGACATACATAATAAAAACTTGTTAGCATCAGACGGATTATGTTGCAGCTTCATAATGGTTCCACGCACAGCTTTGCGATAATTCATTTATGTCTTTACTTGAGTTTATATTCGTTTTCCAATTATATTCAGTCTGTGTGGTTTGTTACATTATAGGCTAAATGGAAAAACATATAGCATGAGTGACAAAATATTTACATATAAATGGTAAAGACCTTTTAGAGATGCAGACCAACAGTGACCGATCACTGACTTCTTATGCCTTATGACTTCTTGCCTGCCAGGATGGAAACTATATCAGACTTGATTTTGTGTAAGTACACAGTAAGTGAAGAAGAATGTGAGATGGACTTGTTAATGCACTGAACTGCCTTTATTTTTTAGATACCAAATATGCATCTTGTCCAAAGCAGATCTCATCGTAATCTCCATGAATATTGATTCAAATGTTCTGTTGAGTTTTCTGGGCAGCCTCATATAATGTTTAATTTAAATAGATCATAAACTACACGTCTCAGAATCAATAACATTATCCAGCGGTATTGAAAAGGTCAACTAATGTCTGACTCATTGTGATAACTCTGGGTGATGAGTTCCTTCACTTCTTTCAGTTGTTGTCCCATGTCTGTTACGTCAGGATACTAGATTTAGTCTCACGGTGGCTGACGCGGGCTGCTCCCTCGTACACGAGCCCCCCACCCCTAAGCACCCTAATCGTCCAATCACAGCATGGGAGACGTCAATAGGGCTTGCTCATTCTAACTGCTCCTCCTCAGTTAGATGATGATCGAAAGCTTCACATCAATCGCAGTTTGAAAACTTGTTCAACCCCCTCAAGGTGTGAACTAGTCATTCGATCTGATGCGCCAACTATGAACCCCCCCAACTCACACTGACTCAGGAGTCACCCACACAAAAGCCTGAGTTTACACTGACCAACAACATTTGTGTATTAGGAGGGCACAAGGTACAGATAACAAGTTCTTATTTAGTAACATACATTTTGTTTTTGGATATGCTACTGTATACAGAACCAATGGATTTACTGGTGCAGTATTTTAGGTGAACATGTTCTGTCATTAATGAGGTTTCATGACAAAATGAAAAGGCTGAAAACTGTGGCTTTGGCACATTCATCCCTGGTGCTCATGTGGGCTCTACGAGTTCAAGTCATGCCTGTGACATTATCTGATCATTACATCTGATCATTTCTTGTTTACTCCATATGCTTTTTTTAGAATACAATTGGAAAAAGACCAAAAAGTAAGTCTAAAAAGTTTGCTCAATTTGATTTATGACTAAGTATTAACAATAAAGATATCACAGATATAATTAACAAGTAAGGCCAGATGTTCTCATGTTACCTTTAAAAATTCTGCACCCGTATCTTAACAGTCTAACATTTTAAAATGTCATGCAGGATTGTAATGAATGTAAGTGACAGTAAACACACTTATAAGTGACAGCTAAATTACTAACCTATTTCTTGCTTTGTGAGAAGACAAATGTCATCCTTTAACATTTTAAAGCCTATAGTTGTTGATCAAAGGATACTGTCAAAGCCATATTAAACAATCTGACTAAACTATACAGATACAAATGTGAACTGTTTTTCACAGACGACACATTTTGTCGCATGGCGGCGTGTCACATATTCCATCTGGCTGTCAATTAGTTATACATATGTCGAAGCTGGGCAACTTAGCTAAGTGCAGAATATATCATAAAAAGTAATTAAAAAGGAGACAAAGCTTTGTATATTTTTTATGAGATATTTTCAGAACATTTCAGCAGGGTTTTATATATAAAACCATTTACAATGAAGTCTTTTAGAGAGTATTGTCTTTTTAACTTATTTTTGTTAATTGTGGGTTGTGTAAACAAAGTAATTCAAGCTGTCAATATTTCATGAAAAAAATATATATAAAACAGAAATAGTATTTCTCTCTACTTTGGATTTGCATTTTAATGTAGAAGCAACATATGACCCGACAATAGCGCATGAGTCACATAGAATTTAGATCACAATTACGAATATATATTTGTGTTTAAAAACAAAAATTGTGTTCCTCATTACACTCATTTACCAAATACAACAAAACAACCTTCTACACACCACATCCGCGACTGTATTACTGCATCATTTGGTTTCCACATGAAACTCTGACTAATACAATTTCCTGGGCTTTAATATAGACATTACAAGTCCGATGTTTTTCGACCACAGTTGTTTCCTGAAACAAACATCACTTTATCTTCCACAGGCAAATTAGTGTTCTGACTGAACGGCACCTATAAAACTCGGAAGTTCAAATATCATTATATGGTAAACTGACAAAGTGTGTTGTGGAATGGGCTATAGTGACTCAGTCTGTGCCTGTTGTAATGCTGAGTGTTTATTTCACTGCCCGCCTCTCAGGGCTGTGTCACATTATCGACTAGCCTTTTATTAGCGCAATAAAAACCATGACAAACTGTCTGTTTACCATCTAGACAAATCCCAAATGTCCCTTTGATTTATTAAGGACTTTTCTATAGATTCAAACACCTATCGCAGGTAGTAACCCTCCTGGATGAGTTAT